>CM076722.1:14360930-14435930 GCA_038501795.1 Pseudopleuronectes americanus
CCAGAAGTTCTCTTTGAGCACCCAATCACTCAGTGTCCGACACAACACGAAGAGTTGGATTCGACCCTCTTCGCGATTCAAACAATCTTAAATTACAGAGTAGAATAATTTTGTTTGTATTCCAATTTTGCGTTTTGTCGTTAAACTTTAATTGTGTTTAGCCAATTTTAGTTTTCTATTTCCCCTCTTCACTCCAGATTTATTTGTTTCCCTCCAGCCTGGTTGTAGATATCACGCCAATATTACTTATTACTACCATTAATTTTAAAATTGGTTGATATACTGCTTTCGTATTTAACTACTGTTTTCTTTCGAGGGTGTTGTTAAGACAGCATCACAAAGAGGAACAATTCACATTACATATCTAGTTATGATGCTCTTTGTTCAGTGCTCCAGTTGGTAATGGTCGTTCGAGTCTTTCTTTAGTCAACTCTCATAGTAGATTTTATCAATTGAAGGATTATTTTTTGCCATTTCTCAATCAAATCATCGCATCACCATTCGGCGAAAATTCACAATCCAACTGTATATCTTCTTGAGATACAACCTACATACAATAAAAGATGCAGTTGCATACAAATAAATTATATACCGACATCGGCTCTCCACGCTTTTTTTAAAAATCACTCGACTTGAAACATAGTTATGTGTCAAATATGTTGACGTGCAAGTTATGTTGGTCGTCATTAGGTATGGTTTTTTTCTCTCTCCTATTTTTCAAACACAACCTTTCCCTTATTTTTGGCCCTTTCGTTCAATAGAGAGTCACCCGAGCCTATGTAAATCCAGGACATTTCTTATTGTGGTCAGTTTTGCAATTAGGAGAAGTACCATATTGTTGAGACACAACACGGTTAAGGCCCTATCTACTTGCTTGGCCACCCGCCAACCCCAACACTGTGGATTTGATATTTGGCAATAGGCATACTCATTGCTAGGGGGAAGAACAATACAGATAAACACACAAAAACAAAAAAGTTAAACTCATTTTAAATCTCTTCCCCTAAAAAAACTCAACTTCTTTACCATAGAAAGATAAGTTGTCTTATAATAAGGTTATGCAGCATAACGTCAAAATACATTGGAAAACATCTCCATGATTGTGTTCAAATTTAATATAAATAATGTAATGGCAGTCTTTAAATAGTCATTATACCCATCTATGTGAGAACATAATGACAATTTAAGAGAACACTTGCTTGAAATATGATTGGTCCACTTCAGGGATTATAGAAATTTAGAATATTTCTATCGATACTACTAATAGAACATTACTAATGTTTAATGCTTCTTATTTGAACAAGGATTATATAACACAGTTAGGTTATTTCATGTTACGGTGGTTTCAACTCTTTAAGATCTAAATACTTCCTTATAGTGAACCCACTGTCAACTGTCATAAATATTCCGTCTTAGCACTGATACCTAGGTGTTGAGGATTTGTTGGACAGCAGATAATACTCAGCGTGTCAGATCATTGCGTTTGTGAGTGTATTAAGCCGGCTGGCCATACGTTTGAGAGAAGGAATGAAAAGGGACTCAAAAACTTTTGCCACACACCACCAGTTGAATCAATTACATCATCGGCTCCCATCCAACGGAAACCACTATATAAGTCTGTGTCCAGTCAGATGCACTCCATCTCGTTTTGATCATTTATTTTTATATTGTCATTATTCTTGCAACATTTTTTTAGATTTTATACACAGACTTAGCCCTATAGGACCGGACGCGATAAATAGGGAAAAAAGGTACAATACAGTATCTCATACAACAGGTGACTACACAATTTTTGTTGAAAAACAAACAATTACTTCAACTGTACAAATATATTAACATCGGAGTAGTTTCGCTTTTTAGTAATAACGGAGCATATACTCAAATATATATTTAGAAGTCAACTTATTTAGAGCCTTTAAAGGGTTATCTCTCATGAGTGCTTGAATCTTCATATGCTAATGCACTTAAACCATTGGCTTATTAAGTAAGAAACATTACTATTTAAAAGAACCCACAATATGTCTACCCATCAAGTAGATATGTCAATGATGGAGAATTACATGTTGTCCGTTTCAGTTACGAAGTACAACTTCCCTTGATATTAATGACATATATAGTTTATTATATCAGGGATTCTCTTAGAAATCAACAGTGGCTCTAAAAAACCAGATACGCTTTATAGTATGACTAACATATCTAATTGGTCAAATTTTTCTTCTTTAAATTGGATCGTAACAAAACAGTTTATAAAGTAATATTTATAATTTGTTCCATCGATATAACAGTTCTGTACAGAGAATACTGAGAATTCTGTCAAGTAGTGAAAGAACACTTGGAATAAGAGACAGGGTGGTGGAAGATACCACAATGGATATAGTATGGGAAATAAAAACGTTTTTTTATATTATAAGTGGAATATGCTTTCGAGGGGAAGGAATTCGAGTTACGTAGAGGACGATAACTCTAGCGTGAGGCAAAGGGATGCAGAAGTCCAGTCTACATCGAAGACGTAGAGACACTCGATAGGCAAAAGACACGAAAATAAGCGTGTAAACGATATGCAAAATTAATTAGAGCACACATTAATTGTATTCGAATGGCACAGTACCAGCCAGTCTGTGTGTGCCTAGACACATAAGGAGGACTTGTCCATGAAATTTATATTTTTTTAATTTCTGTATAATGAGATTCTTGCTTCCTTGTACTTGACTGATTCTATTTGTCTTCTCTTTGCGGTATAACCCAGATGTCATCAATAATTCCCACCAAAAATATTCTTAAAACAACCTAAACACGCAAAAGAATGTCAAATTCTTAAGTTGTTAGTGCCAGTATTAGTATTCATTCGTTGTGGGGATTTTATCACTTGCAACAAATATTCTCTGAATCAGAATATCAATATATTACGTTCAACAGATTAACTAGTTTTATTTTTAATTTTACAAGGCAGGAAGAAGTAAAATTTTTCTTGACTCCGAGGTGTTTTTTAGAGAAATGTGAGAGCTAACGACATATAAAACATTTAGTGAGAGTAAGATGGAGATAGAGTTTTGGATTGGGGAAAAAAGGTAGCAAATGGGGTCTAAGTTTGGAGGGCGCTAGAACGGTCCATATGATTGTAAGGAGTGAAGTAATATTGCGGAACTGTTTTATATAAGAGCTTATTGCACTTAACACAAAGCACTTTGAATTAGTAAGCCTAAGCAAATTAATGTTATGTTCAAACAATTTTAAGAAGTAGAGAACTGTTAGTTGGGGGTTATGAGAAATAAGCCGAGACGAGATTAAGATCGTTATTGTTTCTATGATGATCGAGGGTGGGAATTGCAGAAATGCCGTCTTGTTATTCTTTTTAGAAGTTCGAGGGCAACTCCCTACTTATGAACTCCTTTTACATTGTATTAACACATAACATCTACGCTAGATGCCGCAACCACACCCTCACAACACCCTTCTAGACAGGCCCCCCCCTCTTGACATAATTTAGATACGTTAGCCCCAAAAAAGACTTCAAAAATAAATACATATGGTTGAGTTATTATAGTACCTATATATTTATTATATAATTTATATCATTATTATTAATTATAATTATTGTTAATAATGACATTATACTAATAATAATTAATTTTTGTCAAAAATGTGATTAAAAATGTAATAATTTTTTGAATTTTTTTGTTAAAAATTCATATAAAACTAAATAAAAAATTTAATATATTTTTCATTTAAGAATCATAGAGATCATGCAATTTGTGTCTAATAATTATATTAACATCATAATTAAATATTTAATTAATATATAAAATTGATAATAATAAATATATCAGAAAATCTATACTTATTAGCTCTTTTAAAGCTTGTGACTAATATATATCTGTTTAAGCTTTCAAAAACACACAAAAAAAAAAAAATAATAATTAAAAATCAAATCACAAAAAACCAACAAAATAACACCTATACACACACATATAATAAGATATTCTGTCTACATTAAACTACATTTATAATGGAGACAGATAAATAAGAATGAAGACGCATCTTGTATATTGCTTATTCGAGATTTTTTTACTCTTCACTCTTTTAACAAAAAACATAATCACATGTTCACTCTTCCTCGGAAGACGATCACATATGCTTATACTCACTATTCTTTCGCCTCCTAATTATTTCAAACTTTTCACAAAACCCACAAGAACTCACCGATACTAAAAAAATCTTTTCTTGCTACAAGATCGTCATCTTCTTCAACCCACCACCCCCCACAACTCCCCACAACCCCCACCCCATCCCAGTAGAAACGCTCTCGTATATAAAAAATGCCATACACTCCACTATAACGTCATTATTCGTCACTCCCCGCAAGAGACAACATGTACACTCAATTTGCAGACAAGCTTTTCAGAGACTACACCCCCACACCACAAGTATTATGTTTTTGATTACATTTAAAGGATGTGTGAATCACTACACCGATAATCCATTATTCCTAATTGGCTCACAGATAATACTTTTGATAGGATATGCAAAATTATAACAACAAAAAACAAAAATACTCACAAAACAACATCTAATAGCATAGTATAAATAAAATGCTTGTATTTTTTATCTATCATCTAATCGACTCTCACCGATCATTCAAACAAAGTAGTATTCCGGTTATGTTAAGAGTTAATAATAGTCTGAATATTCTTGTATAAATCTGTTTGTAAAGGCGGGGTAATATCTTTGTGTTTTTTTCACCTTGGAGGCTTCTTCGCGTTAGAATGTGAAGCTAGAATCAATAGATTATTTATATTTTGGACTCTTTTTTGACTTCTTTGCAAATGTTGATTTCTTAATAACACTTCATAAACACTCCTCACAAAAACCGATGTCCAGTTATTAATTTTATAAATAATAACTGTTGATTTTATTAAGTCTAGAAACCCCAAAACAAACCCCAAAATGAATAGGTTTTCATTGTTATGTCTTTATTTCTTATAGGTATTTACATTTATAAATAATCAATTGGATGTATTAACAGGCCAAAATAGCTGCACACCTGTTAAATGCGCAACGACCTCCAATAACATTCAGAAAAATAACCCTTACCCCCCCCATCCCCCCCCCACCACACCCAACCATCCAACTCTCCCCCACAACAACAATTATAAAATCTACTATCCTATTTAGATTAATAAATAAATAAATTCTCTGAACCTAAATATAAAATTAACTTAATTTTTTATAGTTATAATATTTATTTTCTTCTTCTTTTTTTCACAATTAATTATATTTCTCTTTATTAAAATCTAGTGTTAGCAAGTTGGTGTTTTTTTAATATGAAAGTAACGTGAACTTAATTATCTTGCTTGATACCTCTACAGCACCTCGTTTTTCTTCATTCACGATGCTACTCAATCGCCTCTTCCAACACTTATTCACAGTTTGCACACTTTTGACAAAAAGCCAACAATTCGAAAATGACTTTTACAAAGAAGTCGATTAATAGAGTTTATATAAAGCCGACCATTTTTATAAGATATGTTTAGATGATAAGGTGTAGCTGGGCGTGTTGCTAATATCGACTTACAGCACTAGGCTGGACGTCAACTATGATGAAATGACCTGTATTTGGGTAAACGTGTCGTGGTGTTTGTGTAGAAGCAGGGTCGTTTTTATGTATGATTGTAGGTTATTATTATATGTTTAATAGTCTATGTTTTAAAAACATATTAACAGAATATTACTAACCTTTCTAAAAATATACAATATCAAATAAAATGATTTGGCGCGGGGTGCGTGGGGATTAGCCGGGGCGAGGCGGTCAGTGGAGACAAATGCGTGTATATATTATTATCTTATTGCTGGCTGCGTTTGTGCGGGCAGGGAAGAGGGTTAGCGGGCGCTATATAACTTTTTATTGTTTAGGAGACGGGCTGACGACTCGAATTGACGAGGGGGCCGATCGGCAAGGAGGTGGGTGAGACGGAAATTGGTGAAAATATTTAATATCAATCTCTTGGCGTATCTTTACTTCCCCTCCCCACCCCCGCGACGGCTGCACATATCGACCCCGGGGCAGGTGGTTCCACAGCTCGGTGTAGTGCTCCCTCCGGCACGGCGCGCACTGGGTGGCCGTGGAGGCGGTGCAGTGCGCGGTCATGTGGGTGCCTGGTGGACACTGTCACACGTCAGGTTCTCCCCGGTCCAAGGGCTCCGGAACTGGAAGGTGCGGAGAGGATCGACCGCGGGGACAGCGGAGAGAAGCCCGGAGAGCAGGAGCAGCTGGAAGAAGAGCTGAGGAGAGGACCATGGTCACTGCTACTGCAGGTATTAAACTATTTATACTACTACTACTAGTGTACTACTACTACTACTATGTCTACTACCATGGTCACTGCCACTGCAGGTATTAAACTACTTATACTACTACTACTACTAGTATATTACTACTACTACTACTTCTACTAGCATGGTCACTGCTACTGCAGATATTAAACTACTTATATTACTACTACTAGTATACTACTACTACTACTACTACTACTTCTACTACCATGGTCACTGCCACTGCAGGTATTAAACTACTTATACTACTACTACTAGTAAACTACTACTGTACTACTGCCACTACTGCTACTACTTCTACTATTATTACTACAGCCATAAGATTTAAATAAATACAATGGGTCTTTAAAGGTCCCGTGTGTAAGATTTATGTGAATGGGATCTACTGGCAGAAATTGAATATAGAATAATCCTATTGATATATTCACTAGTGCGTAATCATCTAAAATAATTGTTGTTTTCTTTATCCTAGAATGGGCCCTTTATATTTTAATACTTTATATTTACATACACATCAGGCATCACCATGTGACACACTGAACCTTTAAATGCACCCCATTATAATTAACTGTGTGGCTGATTATAGGAGAAACACGTTTTCTTATCTAGTATCAAGTCATTCCAGTCAGTAACTATATCTGGCACGGCAGTTCCAGGTAAATCACAGCAATTATTTTTCAATTTAGTGCAAATTGCCCATAGATCTCCATCACTGTATTATTATTGTTCTTCCTTAGGCAAACAGACCATTTGACTGCAGCAGCGGCATATTACTTATAAATGATGTTCCCTCTGTTTACTATTTTCATCACACACAATCAGGTTTCCCACAATTTTTTCATTCAGACATTTACCTCCTAAAATAACTCTCCAGTGTCCACCAGGGACCTAAATATTTTTGGGGGACTTATTATTATTAATAATATTATGATTAGACTGTAATTACATCTGTCCTTGATTGACATAGTGAAGTTTTACTCCATTTAACATTAGGTAATTTAGTCAATTTCCAATTCAATAAAACTCATATAACATAAACATTTAATTCAAAACAGTTTTCAGTAGTTTGACTGCCCCTGAATTAGATGTTTTTTGTGATTAAAGATCAATCAAAGCATCACTATGTGCAGGATTTGATTATTTTTAACTTAATCACATGAAATTTATAGAGAACACTCACCATGCTGATAATGTTGTGACTCCAGTTGAAGTGGATTTGGTAGTGGAAGCAGGTTCTTTTTATATTGAACGTACAGGAACTGCCATTCTGCGTAGGCGTCCGAGATGAACCGCATCAATAAAGGTCAGATATCTCTCCTAACTTCCACTTCCACAAAAAGCGAGACTCAGATTTGGAGTAGAAAAAAAATTACGAATAAAAGCTTCTAGGAAGTATTAAAGAGTTGCGTCAGACCAAGAGATCAGTTAATTAGATTGAAAGCCATTAAATGACATTCAATTCAGCTGTTTACAGTTCCCCTGTCTGTATAGTAGAAGCTGATGTTTCCACTTTGCACAGTTTCTCATTTACTGGAATTGAATCTGAGTTCATCAGCTTTGATTTCCCTGGATGTTCCAGGATCTTATATGCAAGTCAAGAAAATGCAACAATCTTCCATGCTGCAGTAATTGTATAACACTCATGACCCCAGAGGTTATGAAACAGCTGAAGAAATCTCAAGGAAATGTCTGCTTTTGCACAACCTCTTTAAAAGATATATTAAAATTTCCATTAATTCTCCCTTTATCGTCATTTGTATGGAGATGTGGATCATGGAATATTTTTCAATGGTTTGACATTTGTGAAGTACGTTAGTAAGTCAGCAAATATGTCAAATATTTTTTGTGAAAAAAAACCACCTAAGTATCGATGAGTCACTCAGAATGTACAGTATGACAGTTTGCTGATAGAGGGGAAATGAATCAAATAAGCGACTAAGCTTTACTCATCTCCTGTTTCTGCAGAATACAAGAACATGATATCATCATGACAGGGTGATATTAATTCAAATTATGTAAAAGAAAACAAGTTCTTTGTAGAAGTAGATTCTTATGAAGAATACAAAAATATATAAAAAATGATGATAATAAATTCTTAAAAGCACCTTGTGATAATTCGCTCGTGGCTTTAGAAAGTAATCAAATCTATTTAATTCAGATTCAATTGTAAATGGATCAAGTTTCCATAAAGGGGAAACATGTTATTAGAAATGTATGTCTGAACATTTAATTCATAAAAGTTTCATTGGCAGCTTCTGTCTTCTTGGTTGAATCTCGCTCTGAACACCTGGATTTGGAGAGTTTATCTCATTCTTCCTCACAGATCCTCTCACTCCTTCTTTTTGGCACTGGAAAACTCAAGGACATGTCAGAAACTTGTCCTGAAGCCACTCTGAAGCTTTCTTGCACTGAGAGTTGAACCATTGCACCAGCAGGCCAGCTGCACTTGAGCTGAATTCCTCAAAGAATCTCTGGGTTTGGCTGCATTCATCCCTCAACCCTCAGCCCTGACCCACCACCAGGCTGTAGACACCTTTGAATACCATTTGGCAAACTCCAAGTGAGCGGCCATTTAATTGGAGTAAAAATTACTCCATTTAACATCTTTCAACACATGAACGCTTGATGGGTTAGATCGAGTGCAGGGGTGCATCCATTGGCAGAGCTGGGGAGGCTTTGGCCCCAGCTGAAATCTGATTGGGAGAGTCCCTGTCCTGTCAGAGGCCTTGTTAAAATGAACTGGGTCGCTTATTTACAACACCAACAATCAATATGAACATTTGTTAAGAATTTCTATTGCCTTAACTTTTCTGAAGTACACACTGTGCTTGAACAAGGAATCATTTTCCAAATACCGTGTATTCAATAATTTGAGGCTATAGAGCAAACAGTAAACAGTAAACAAGGAATTACCTAAATGTTCACCTTATTGAATCAGGAATGGAGCATGGATGTTGTACATATAGCCTAAAAGACCCCCCTAAATTGTGGCCCCTGTATGGCCCCTTATTTAGAAAAATCTTAGATCCGCCACTGCGTGTTAGCAAAATTCCAGAGACAATATTATATGTATTTTTTACAAACTGATTTTAATCAGATCATTTGACATTAGTGTTCACAAGTTACACGAGCTTAAAGAGAACCAGTCAAGCATATATACAATAAAGATCATACATTTAACAATATAAAAGTGATAAAACAAAATATAAAACAAATATCACTTCATGAACTTGCAGCATTTGGAATCCAGTATTTCTGATGAAGTAATTAAAAAAACAAGCTTGTACATGTTCAGAAACTACATATTTTTTTAAATAGAAAACAATTGCACTCCTTTGTACATTCATAAAGCTGACAATTTAAAAATAAAAATTCAGACGAGCTTTACTTGCCAGCAGTCCAGAACAAACCAACAAACAATAAAAGCGAAACTGTAGAAAATTACATGTATTTCATTATGAAACCAAATCCTTCCTCTCAAACAGCGAGAAAGCAACAATAATAAAAACAGCCCATCTTCCATAAAACAGTTTGCTATTTACATCTTAAATAGTTTCTTTTTTTTTCACAGACTCTGGTCAAAAGGTTTCCAGGATTTTTTTCTTTTTTTAAAAACTTTTTGATTTAGTCTGCCTAGAGTACACAGATGTCAAATAGGTTTTCTTTATTATATCAATTCTTATTCAATTTATAACTGCAGACGGATACTTTATATAGCTAGAAGTTTTTACTTTTTACTGTAGTTGTTATCATCATGTGTCAGCTCATATAATCAATAACTATTTGACAGAACACCAGTGACAGGAAGAAGAGTTTACCTTTCCACTTTTCATTTTGGACGAAATACCTCTTGGCACTTTGTGCATAGCTTGATATCATTTGGTGATATCTTGAAGACCTGAAATTATCGTGTGATGTCTGTTACTCTTTCACATACCTTTATGCCCCAGGTTCAGTGAGTGTGTGTGTGTGTGTGTGTGTGTGTGTGTGTGTGTGTGCGTGTGTTTCTGCATATTTTCCGGTTTGTACCTGCTTCCTTATTCATTTAAAGGCTTATGGCCCTTAAAACACAACTCGTCCTGCAGCATACTGACAAACATCTTCTCATACAACTTGTGCGCTGAGGTGGTTCCTATGATGCGGCTGATCTTCTTCAGGCCCTTCAGCAGGTAGCGCGGCGTCACCTGGCTGCGCAGCACCCTCAGACTGTGAGTCAGGCCTTTGGCTAGATCCAGGTCGTAGTTCGCCGTCTTCCAGAGGTGAAGAAGCTGCAGGATGTACTGCCTGGGCCTGCAGGTCGAGACCACAGCCCGGACGTCCTCCTGCTGAACCCTCACCCCCGGCAGGCTGTTGGTGACCTGCAGGAGGTCGTCGAGGGTCAGGTTCTTCAGGCTGTTGCAGCGAGAGACCTTCCTCTCACAGTGGTTCACACCTGGAGGGACAGGATACAAACATGAATACACAATTGCAGGACTTAAATAAGACCTGGGTAAAACTAAAAAAGTGCGTTGCCTTAATATTGTACCTCGTATGATGCCGTATAGCTTGTCCTGGTCCTTGTTCTGCTCCCTCCACAGTCGCAGCAGGTGGAGGACCTGCTGGTGAGGGGAGCAGGCCTTTTTCAGCCTCTCCAGGCTCTTCCGTTCCACCCTCCGGCCCGGGAGACTCTCCAGCAGCCGCTCCAGGGGCACTGAGGACAGCTGCAGCGAGGCGAGAGACTGGAACACCGCCTCCTCACACAGAGTCACATCTGGAATAAAGTGAACGAGACAGGAAGAGTGGGCTTGAAAACCATTTTTAGATTTTTACAGTATCACATCATTCGGCCCAACTGTCAGGGGGTATTTGGGTAACAGTCTCTTGCCCAACACAGACTGGAGGAGCAGGGGAACGAACCAACAACCCCTCTGGTTGTCTATCCTCTCTACCTCCTGAGCCACAGCCGCCTCAACATAGTACGAAAAATAATATTCTTCCTCTTTCAAATAAAAAGTTTAATTCTTAAGCAACACCATTTTTTGGAAGTCAGCAAAGGGGTTTTGCTTTAAATGTCTTATTTGACCATGTTTGACCAGTAGCTTAAGGTCACAAACTTGAAATAGATATTACTGCGTTACTGACATAATGAGTCACTTCAATTTCCCAATCATTGAATGTTTAATCCTGAGTTCATCGGCGGACACAGTGACACAGTCGTCTCCTGACTTTGGCTTAGTGCACTAGGGCGAGTGGGATACAGGGATGAAAACCTAAATGAGATTTTACTGTTTTATTCCAGACAATTTAACCAAGAGCTTTTTGGAAGGTAACAGCATAGCAGAGGGAACATCATGTAACAAATTACCATTTGCATTGAAATGTATTCTTCATTCTAGGAACAGAGTTACTGTTTAGATTCTGGGTTTCTTCTCCACACAGTTGGTGTTTTATGACTGGATTTGCTTTTACACGTTTGCGTGAGTGTTTATTAGTGTTGCCTCGGAATTTGACCACATCAGAGAAAATGATTTCCTCTCTTTCTCTTCCCCATCGACAGCACAGAACCACTATTGACAAACCGAACCACACTGGGTGTGCCTGTGTTTCTCTGCAACGAGACGACCAGTGAACCTCAACCTGAGGTGCACTTTCCTGCTCAGTTGAACCAAATCATTCTTATGTCATCATAACGTGTTCCTACATTTCTGCAAGCGAAGATCCGCTGAGCCTATTTTTGTGAAGATTTTCTTTACTAGTGTTTTCTTCACTTGAAGTCGGGGAAACCTCAACTTGCTCTAATTACTGCAACACACTATTAGAGCCCAATGAAGAAAGATTGTTAGATTTTGAGGGTAATGTTGTAACATTGTGTGAAAAATTCATAATATTACAAGAATAAAGTAATTTACAGGAAAGCTATAATATAAGGAGAATAAAGTAGAAATTTTACAGTAAAAGTCATAATAGTATGACATTTTTTTAAGGAAATAAGCATACATTTTTTAGCATTACTTCCCAATTTCAAATATTCCTATTTGACTACACTTTATCGGAAATTATGACTTTTTTCTCGTAAGCTTATGACCTTTTTTGTAATATCACAACTTTATTCCCGAAATCTCAGATTTTTTACTCTCATACATTACAGCTTGTCTACCAGACAACCAGTTACAAACCCAGGACAACGAGAGCTGTAGGTGATGAAATTACAGCTGAACTGACTTGCAGAACATGATGGACATCAGGAAACCGATGTCGGTGTAGAGTCATTGAGTTTAATGTGAAGAGAATATTATCTCTAGTTCCTCTCAGGTCTGGATGTTGTACGTGCGGCTCGGTTTATAATTGACACTGACATCCTGGTGGTTGCTCTGAAACACCTAGCAACTCTGGGAATCCCAACTGCTTTCAATTTAACATTCTTGCTAAACAGTTCCAGGATTTACCACAAACTATCTGCGGTGGTGTCGTCCACAGGAAGACAATTTGTGAATGAATGTTTGAGGAAGGCATCACCCTCAGCTACACAGTGTGTGTCTGTGTGTGTGTGTGTGTGTGTGTGTGTGTGTGTGTCTTCAGTGACTGGTTTCCCGGGTATTTAGTTTCGTATCTGAAGCTTCTCCTCTCCAATTAATTGTCAGCATCTGTCATAGTTAAGGTCTGAGTAACTGAAACTAACCAGCCCGCCTGTTCTCTCGTTTCTGCTTGACTCAGTTTCCTCTGTTGTTGCGCTCCGAGGATGTGACAGCTAAAGGAGTAATGGATCCATCGTGGGTCACTATGACAGGATTGCTGTAAACACCCCGTTCAACTCTTTTACTCTGGAACTTCTGCCTCCTCTTGTGTTGGTTTTACAGGCACGCAAGAATTTGGAAAAGTATGGAATTTGGACAACAGACCTGACCGAGGAAATCCCCTGCCTTCAGGAATGGAATGACCACACGTCGGGAATAATTCAGCTCTGATGGAGTCTATGTTGTTGACAATTGAGGTTTGCTCAAAATCATTATCACGTGTGTGTGTGTGTGTGTGTGTGTGTGTTTGTGTACTGTACAAATGATCTCCAGCCGTATTTTTGTCCCTAAAACCCTCCATATGCTGACGATTAGACATTGAGCCCTACTTTAGCCAGTTGAAGACAGTGTTCTCACCAGTGTGGCACAGAGTGTGATGCTGGGAGCACTCCAGTGTTGCCGTCTTGTCCTGGCTGCCACAGAGGCTGTCTGAAGTGGACGTGCCCCACCTCAGCGTCTTCAGGCCCAAATCCGAGCAGTTTCTGTGGCGCTGACACGTCTCAGTGGCCGAGCTGCTGGTGGAGAAATGACCAGGAGAACAGGGCTCACACGCTGTGTCGCTCACTGGTGTACCTGCAGGAGAAACACACAGGGTGGTCTATTGATTATATGAATGAGAACACGGCTGTAAATGGATTTCTACAGCTTAAAATCAATGGTATCATTTATGATTAGACGCTGTATCATATAGATTTCTCATCACATTTCTCCTCATGTGACATCTCAGCATTTTCCAATGTGAACACGATATGCACGTTCAGCTCGACTCAAAGGACAAAGTGATTCCAGGAACGTAAACCACAGCGTCATGTGACAACCCATCACAATGACAGATGACTGTGTGACTCACATGATAATGACTCACAATGGTCTCACTCACTACAACAGCTCCTTCATTTTATCTCGCTTGCAAACCACAGTGCCTGAGTACTACTACTATGATGAGTGCACCCCACATTGTTCCTTTTCAGATTGACTGACAGGAACATCATCAAACCCCAACTGTCTTTGAGGTTTGTTCATGTATGCTTTGCAATATTCAGTAAAACACAAGTGAAACTACTGTAAGGTCTTCAGCTAGGGTGCTTTGTGCAATAAAAAATAATACATGTCGCATTTATCCAAATGTTTATGTACTAAATTGAAAATACAATGTGTAAATATCTAAAGTGATCGAGAAGAAAACTCTTTTCATCTTGAGTCAAAAGCAATGCACACCCTATGCACGCTGCATATATCCCAATAGGGCAATGCTAACTTTTTATATTGTAGTAATGCTATTTCATTCAAGTGACTGCTTCATGACGTCACTTACTCTTATGACAACATATGCTCATGAAACATGTTCTTATCAATATAAGATTGTCTCTATAATTTCTGGATTTATCTTGAAAAAAATGTGTTTCTCTGACCATATATATATTTTGTACTGTGACCTTTGACCTCTCAATTTCAAAAGTTAATCATCCGGGAAAAAAACAGTCTAAAGTAATAATCCAAACAAGAACAAAACCTTATCTTATTAAACCGACGTGCTGAGACATAAATGTATTTCATACACATACTATGAAGTCATTATATAATTCAAAAGTAACATCTGAAAAAAATTATATAACTCTCATTATATATAAATGATTATTAGTTTTTTGTGTCCCTTCTTATATAATAATGTGACCTACAGGCAAATATGTATTCAACTCAGTATATTAAAGCATTTCATCCCATTTACCATTACCATGGTGACTTTACAGTAAACGTAAATAGTGTATAACCTGTATGGCATCATGATGACCCAGGTAGCGGTTCACATCCTCATTTTATTTTAATCTCTGACGTGCTGAAGTGAAAGCACTGTGGGTGGACGAGCCATACACACTCATATCAGATTTAACCTTTTGTGAGTTTCCCGCTATCACGGCACGATATGTTCTTTCTTTGAAAACACTTCAGCATTTAGCATTACGAGGCAAAAACCATATGCTGATTTGCGAAGTGATAATGTTTCCGGGGCCTCTGCTGACAGAGGAGCTACAGTTTGAGAACGTGTCAGCATATCTTCAGTATGGTTTCATATGCCACCATCGAGTTCTTCTTCTGAGATTTTCCTCTGTCACAGCAAAATCAGCAGGTTAGCACTTTACTGTCTGAAGAAAAAGCTCTAGATATCATTTAAACAGGTAATGCAAACTCTACTGTCTACATTGTGTTGTTTATTCATGAACTAAATTAGGCTCAGTTAGATGCGCAGATTAAAAACTATGTTAATTAATACAATATTTGTCTATTAATCAATTAGTTATTTTGTTAATCAATTGATTCTAATCACTAATAAACTTAATATTAACTTATATATCTATCTATAGACATAGATATATATCCTGCCTACTTTCAGCATTTTTGAGTGATAATATCTTTTTTTTTATTTTTTTATATCTCATGTTTGATTTAGTGTTGATTTCACTGCAACTGCAAAACATAATTTAATATACTTATATCGAATTTTCGTATTTCTTGCACAAAACAAGCTATTTAACGGCAGTAAACTGTGCTTTAGTTTAGGGAACACAAATTTGGGGCACTTTTACTATTTTACAAAAACTTTGATAAGAAAGGACAAACATAAGATTAATTGATAATTATCAATTGATTGATTGGCTTTCTCTTATGTTCTGATCTTGTTGCTTCTACCAGTTTCCAAAGAACCATAGAAGGGCATAAAACCTTGCAGAGAAAGAATGCAGACTTAAAAACAGCCGCATCAGGAGATCAAGGAGCAGAGTCATAAAACACATTTGTGCTGTTAGAAGACCGAACCGTGACTTTTCTATCATCCGGTGGTTTAAAGGTCTTAAACCACAAGTCATTACATAACAAGTCTTACAGAGGGGAATCCCCTGAACTGCTGCGTAATGTCTGCAGAGTTACATTAGGCCTTCAAGTCAAATTGTTTAGATGGAAAAATGTAGTGGAAAAAGCTATGTCATCTTTGACTGGTGTCTGCGGCGCAGGGGTCCGATGATGATAACCACCAGCGTCGATGGAAATTGTTGTGTCATCGATGCAGAGCGGCTGGATTCAGGTTCTCGGGTCTGAGATGAAGTCATGACAAAGTGCAGCGCCAGTTTGTGCTGTGGTTCCAGTAGAAATATCAGATTCTGTTTCGCTGAAATGTTGAAGTTTAGCACCGGCCTGCGTTTATGTTGCCCACATTCACGGGTGACGCACCAGAGGAAAGAATCTGCCTGGACTATCAGGCCCCAGATCCACCACGATAATGTCACCCTCGACCGTGCCGACCTTTATAATTAGCTCAGACGGCATTTGTAGCCGAATCGTGAGGGGAAAGGCTGATGTTGACGCCACAATAAGAGAACCTGTGATTTCAGAATAACATGCAACAACTGACCAAACATTACTCACACATTCTAGTCTGGCAAGATCAAAATTATCTCACTCCTTGGAGATAGAAAATCATTTCCCATAAAGCCACTTACAATTCCACAAACCTGCCCGTCTGTGTGTGAAACGCATCTCTCGAGAAGCGGCTTCACACCTGACGTGTGGATGGTAGGTGGCTCAGGGGAGTGTGATGTGTGATATGTTCTAAATGTATATGTATAAGTAACTTTGTAGGAAGGGGATTTAAGATACAGGTTGTTGGTTTAAAACCTGAGATTATTTTGGTAAACTGATCAAAGGTGATCAGAGAGAAGCTGTCTAAATAATAGGTAGGATTCTCAGCCGTTTCTCAGCAGCAGTCGGCCACAGTGTCCAAATTGCCTCCATTATATTGATAATTGTATTATTTTTATTTCACCATAAAGAACTGACACGTCATTCTCAGGTGCTGATCTCCGTCACGGTAAAACCATTAATAGAATCATTTCCTCTTAAATACCCGTTTGTTGCTGGATGCTTTATAATAAGTTTCCTCTTTCGTTAAGTTGTAAATCCTTTATGTTCTTGAAGAGGAACAAGTGACACAGCACTTTGCAATGAGTGCCATCTCTGGTATGATTTAACAGAGTCTTCCCTTTTAATTGATGAATTTTTTAACACAATACTTGGGCTGAGCGATGTATGAAAACTTATATCAAGAAGTCAATGATTGTCATTGTTGTGGTTTTAAACTTTTCTTTATGAGCAGTGACAAACAGCAAAACATTCTGCAAATCTGAAATAGATTAATTGTGTTGTTACCTTATCTCTACACAATAAAAAGTTTGTACAATGCATAAGCTGTATATTGATATATATTGAATCTTAGTTGTATTTCTATTTATGAAAGTCATATTGATAATATATGATAAAATGTCTATAACAAATTAAATTCATAATAATTGATATTGTTTTATTGCCCAACCCTACTTATGTAAAGGATACACTGAGTATTTGTCACGCATGTATTATGCAATACTGCCACTCAAGGTGCAGGTCAGGTGTGGTAATGCAACAACGAAACATGCGTGTGAGTATTAACACTCAGACCAAAGTCTCATTGCTAATCTTTGTCACGTGTATCGACGATAACAATTATCTGCTACAAATTTTGTTTGTGTGCGTGTGTGTTTGTGTGTGTGTGTGTATGCGAGAAAGATAAAGAAAAACTGGAACAAATTAAGGAGTGATACAAGGGTCAGGACAGCATATTATGAAAGTGTGGTCAATAACTGATGTGTGTTTTATGTTCCTCACAGACATGTCAGGAATTTAAATGGCTACTGGGCGAGCAAAGCAGAGGAGATTTGTATTCAAAATACTGAAATCCCATAGAGTACATACTGAACTTGAATGTTTATACGTGGGTCGAACACTAATAAATATTCACAGAAACATGTAGACTATATATTTCAATAAGCGTACATATATACTTTCTCAAATTTACAACCTCTCTCCGGTTGTACGCTGAAATAACTCATTATCCCTGGTGTACTACAGATATTAACTGTTATTGCTTCTTTTTCAAAAAATCTCATGTATTCTCATGACTGGATGGACAGAAGACCTACAAAATAACTGGTTGCCTTATTTTTTTTTAATCAAATTTGCCATGACAAATTACCCTACCTAATAATCGTCTAAATAAACACTCTCCCTGATGAGAGCCGTCTGGCATAATCATGTAAAATTTTGTTTGCTTTTCAGGATTCCCTTTACACTCATTATTTATACTTACATTTACTCTAGCTCTGATATTATTTGTTAATATGTATGTTTCAATCATCCTGTTTCATATTTGTGCTATAATGTTTGTTTAATGCTTTCTGATCTTCTATAGAATTTTAAATTTTCAATGCATAAATCACCTCGTAACTATAAATATGTTTCTGTATATATTTATATGTACATATAAAGTTAATTAATATCATGTTATTATCAATGAAGTTCTCACCTAAAGCTGTCACTCCGTAGCCAGGTGGACAGGTACTGTGTGTGATGCAGAACTCCACCACTAGGTGGTAACCTGGGGCACAGGCACAAAGTTGGTCATGGGTGCTGTTGCACTGCTGCCTGACGAGCTGCCTCTCCTTACACACCTGAACACAACAGACACACAAGGTCACACACTACAGACGTATTCACACAGACACCTGCAAGTACAGTAATGAAATATCAAATACTCGTGGGAATTATGATGCTGCATCACAAGAAAAAACATGAAAAGGCCCAGAGCCTGAGCAGGAATATGAAAGTAAGCTTGAGTAGCTCAAAACAATTCAGAGAATAGAGCCGACCAGTGGACATGTTGCATAATTCATCCAGCGGCAAAGAGGAAGTCATTTGTTCTCTGTGGCAATATCACAATGTGGACCACAATGAGCACATACAGACGCTACTTTTAGAAACGGCAATTGAAGTGGAAACACTGGTTTCCCAAAAAATAACAGATGCACAATAACAAAATGTAAACAAACAGCATCTAAGGAAAAGGCACGAGAAAAAACACAGAGGAGTTCCTGACCATGATGTGCAGCAAGGTCATATTTGGTCGATTCACTCCAATGGGTGTAGATACACAAAAACAGTAAGTCACACTACTTGCGCCGCAAAATGCAGCTCATCGGTCTATTCACAAGAAACCAGAGAGATGCTATTTTTGGGCTGGTACGTACCGAGGTGCAGTATTGACACGTATCCCCCCAGTGCCAGTTCTCAGCAAAGTGCCGCTCGGGGCAGGGTTGGCACTCTGTGGGCGTGTCAGCGGTGCAGTGTCGCCTCACGGCCGTGCCGGGGGGGCACTGGTCACACAGGAGGAACTCGGACGTCACAGGGTCGCGGTGCTGGTACTTGGGCAGAACTTCCTGTTGCTGGAAGGCCCAGGAAAGAGAAGCTGTGAAGAGCTGAAAGAGAGAGAGGAGGGGAAAAAGCACATCACCCAGTTAACAGCGGTGACAGAAATCTCGTGCTCCAGTTTGGCTCCGGACATTTTTATATCTTTGGAGGAATCGCCAACTCAGAGCTTCCTCTAAGCGAGAGTTGAGCGAAAGTTCAGAGCTGGACGTTAAAGTTCCTGCTGGAGACACAGTGGTGAAGTGATTTCCTTTCCTTTACAGTCCTGGGAGAAACTCAGCAGCAGTTTTATGGAGCATAACTGCAGAGGACCGACCTTTTAAACAGTGATGACTGTACTTCTTTAAATCTTTAATATTTCCAGGAGGAATTATCAACCGTTTGCATGACCTCACATCACAATGATAACTCTAATGTTGCAGAAATCTTAAAAATAAAACGTGTGTCACACTGCCCCATGTTCTCTGACCTCTGCTCTCCTGCACATGTCAGCAGCTCTGGTAGATAGGCCGCTGTGTAGCTGACGTGATTCAAGGCCGATCTGCAGCACAGTACTAACGCCCCGGAGCAAGAATACACCACACCCATATATCTCTCTCCACCTAAAAGCAACCCGTTCATATGGAAGCACAGCACTGACACGGACATGTGTAGCCACTTCCTTGAAAAACAGGCCCGTGTATCATCAGGAGCAGGAGCTGTGGCGAATCTAACATTTAACATATCAGTTGGTGCACATGTTTGTCGTGCAGCCATGCAGCTGGTCAGAGGACACATGCCGACCAGATGTCACACAACAGCCTCCTTCCACCCTGAAGGGCCCTCAGCCATCGGCTCTGTGGACTTTCCCATTGGCCGGGACACATCCTCACTGCTCCGACACACTAATAATAGGGTGTCGTTGCATTGTGTGTGTGGTTTTCTGCTTTCCATTATTCTTCTTCAAAATGTAATGTATCCATACAATAAAGAACTACACAACATTCATGTATGTCCGTGCAGGCCTGCACGTATGCAAAAATGACTGTGTGTATGTGTGTGTGTGTGTGTGTGAGTGTGTGTGTGTACATCCATCTTCACGTCTGATTGCCGTCTTCCTCAGTGCCGCTCTGTGCGCTCTGTGGTCTCCGCTCCTGGCTGCTGTTCATAAAGAGAACTATTGGAGGTCACTGGGCTTTCCCCATTCACCACCAGAATACAAAACACTCACCCACTCTGCTCTACAGTTTACCCACCGCTCTCTATTGATCTGCCTATGTGTGTTTGGGCTCATCTCATTTCCCTGCAAGTACAAACCGTAAAACCACAAAACACTATCTCCTACAGAGTGTGTATGAGTTAGAGGACGAATCGGTTTTCACTGTGTGTAGATGTGTACGTGTGCACATGTATCTTTTACTCACTATTACAAAATATTTGGACATAGAAATCTTTTCATCCAAATCGCATGTGAATGTGTGTGTTGTGTAGATATCCCTCATTACACATATGGTTGAGATAAGTTTTAAGGCGAAGGCAAGTTTCAAAGTTAGAGTTAAAGTATAAGTTAAGGTTAGGTTCAGGGTTTGGCTTATAGCTGTGGTTAAGGTTACAGTTACTCTCCGGGAAATCAGTGATTGTGTGTCTGTGTGTGTGTGTGTGTGTGTGTGCTTCCCCCCCATTTGCCCTATTGACCTTATCATCTATTAATGCATGTGCGTAACTGCATTTCTCGTACAGTAAACAATACATAAATTCCTAAATGAAATAAGTGAATTTATTTCATTTATCAGCCTAAAATTATGAATAACCCCCAAAAAAGGACAACATTTTTTGGTTTACTTTGAATTTTTCTATTTCTGTTTCCTTTTGGTCATTGAAAAAAAAGAGAGGGTAAAAATAGATGAATGGGTTTCACACACCATAACAGAAACCGAAGCTTCAAACGGCCTCGTGAGCTCGGTGGTTTTCCCGGCAAAGCCTATCGACCTCCGAGCACAACATTCGGTGGCTTTCATCCACAGCCACTCGCTGCGCAGCTCCCCCGACTGCGTGTGTTTGTTTGTAGCATGGGTGGCCCCAGCGGGAATCAAACCCACAATCATAGCCTTGCTCTTCAAATTAAGGAGCGTATGTACACACTATTAAGCCGTGAGACCACATCCAATCAATTCGAAGGCATCTGGAGGACGGAGCACACAGTGGATCGACCCTTTTTCATTTTGGCAAACCTGGGCTCAGTTACACTTGTTGCTTCGACTTGAATCTTTACTTTGAGTCAGGATGAGTTAGGAACTGGATCCTCTGCTGATTTCAAAGACTGGGAACCAGTGGAAGTGGTTGGGTCAGGAGTGTTTTTCAAATCCTATCACATAGTTTGGCTTCTCTGCAGCTCAAATATACAGCGAAGCAATTCAGGGGAAAAGTATGTCACAGTGATGTAAGGAAAAAAATAATACATATTCAATTCAAAACTATTATGAACCCAACAGAGAGCCTGTAAACATCTCGTAAAAAACATCTCATCATGGACGCTTGACTCTTCCTTCAGTGACCACGGGTTCGATTCCGATCTGGCCCTTTGCTCTGCCCGTCTTTGTGTCTCTCCACATTTCACGCCTGCTCTGTCCTTTCAATAAAAGCAAATTACCACAGAAATATTTATAAAGATTGATAAAAAGATAAAAACACGGCTCACTGGTTTGACACACCCTAACATAATCGACTTTAATTGTGTATGGAATCGGAAAAGACAGAAGAGTGATTAACAACGTCAAAGCTGCTAAATGTAGCGTCCTACTCGGATAAAGACAGAAATAGAGGTCATCACCGGTGAAGCATGTGAGCTCACACCCGAGCAAACCTCTTGAGTCTGGAAACAATTAGCTTCTACATTCTGATCCGAGTTTCTGGGAAAATGTTCAACAGACGTGTCATCTTGCGAGACATGATCTGTCTGTAATCAGGACAAGATTAGAGTCTGATATTCAGTCCACACTGGGTAATGACATGGGGTGGTCCAGTCCAGCAAGAGTTCAAATCTAAGAATATATGCCACAAAATCTCTGGAAGTGTTTAATTTATTTGTCAACTGATCAAGTCGCTTTCCCAGACCGCCTGGCGCAGAAGCTTCCTGCTCCAGACCACGAGAAGAAAAGTTAACTTTTGCGAGAATTGACTCATTTGGACGACATCCCTCTACCAGCGGCTGAAAGAGATACTGAACTCTTCACCCTCCTCGTCGCCTCTGAAGATGCCATCTGACGACATCGTGGACGACCGCTGGAAACCCAAATTACACAGCAGACAGGGGCCAGTGACAGACGTAATTACACCTTCAGCATCATCACAGCAACGCTCAGTGAGCAGCTCATCCCAATTGGAGCGCTGCCAGCGGGGGGGAGAGGAGGCATTGAAAAAGGTACTGGTACAGTCCTACCTTCCCTTAGCAACTAAACTGGGAAGATGCACCTGAGCAAGGCACAGCAGCTGCTATGTAAACGATAAGAAGAGTGCGATGTTGAGCAGCCTCAGTCACCTTTCATTAATGGCTCAAATAAAAACACTTCATATTTGTAAATGTATGTAATCCCTGCTGGTAAATCTTAAAACCCAGCTGAGGGACAACTTTGTGTTCACGCAGGGCAAAGGCAGTTTTTCTTACCAGTCCTCTAACAAGGAACACGTGTTAATTCACAGATGTTAAACTTCTGCGGGAAACAAACGACAGCACACGCGTGTTGCAGGCCTGTGACAGGGGCCACGCTGTGTCCACACTCGCCACAACAGGCAACAGCACGCGAGACACAGAGGGAGATCCAGTCGGATTCTTACTGTTTACGGTTTACTGTCACTGAGGTGACGCCGTCCACAGTGTTTGTGTGTCTATCTCTGAGCAGCAACCCATGGTTTTGACTGCAATACTTCCTAAAATAAAAGACTCGGAATAATTCTTGTTTGTCTGTTGTGAAAATATCTGCAGCGATGTGCAATGATGACGTAGGCGTCAGTAAGTGCTGCACAACATATGGGCTGCAGCAGCAGACACCTGGCATACAAAGCCCAACGAAGTGATGAACCACGTTTTCCACTTGAGATTGTAAGATCTGTTGAATTCATTAAAGAATACAAATAGGAATTGGGCCAGCACGGTGTCTCCTCTTTGCTGTGTCGCCTCACAGCGGGAAGGTTCCTGGTTTGAATTCCAGTTCTGCAGAGGCCTGACTGGAGTTTGCTTGCTCTCCCCGTGTCTGCGTGGGTTTCCCCCGGATACTCCAACAGGCCAATTGCTGTTATTCTGAGGTTCTCAATTGTTTGTAGGTGTGAATTAAAGCATGAGTCTTTGTCTTTGTATGTTGCCACTGTGTTATGCTGGAATCAAATGTTCAACACCTGAAGCTTTGCACTAAATAATGTGAAAGAATCATAAGCCAGGCAGCTCGATAATGAATAGTATCAATGTTTGCCAAGTACATTTTTTGCTTAGTTTCTATGTAATGCTAAAGGTATAAATAGAAAAATATGACACTGATGTTTAACTGTTTTGGGGGGAAAGTAAAAACATGAAAAGGAACATACAATAAGTTAATGTAATTCAGTAAATCACAATTACATTTTGAAATAGTAAACATCTTCTTCTTCTCTCATGCTGGCAGTGGAACTTTGGAAAAGAATCGCATCCAGAAGAAATTAGCCACATTGTTTAACTGACTTCCAGCAGATAGAGCTGGGCCTCGTGGTTATACGGTGGATGCGGAGGTCAGTGAAACTCAAAGACGGGGGGGGGGATTTAGAGTTTTGGCTTGCCTGAGGTCAGCTTTAACTTCATGGCATGAGGAGAAGAGCCGTGGCACAAAGGGACCAAACCACACGACACCAACTTATCCAGCAGCCACATGGCTTCAGTTAACTGTAGAACGCAGGTGGTCTGAGGGGGGTTTCCAACTCTTGGACGTGTGTGTGCATGTGTAAGAGAGAGAGTGTGTCTGTGTGTGTGTGTGTGTGTGTGTGTGTGTGTGGTTCATGTGAATAAGCAATATAATCTTTTTTTCACCCAAACAAATACAGAGAGAAACTTTAAGGACATGATACTCAGCTATATCATAAGACATCTATCGTCACACTGTTTTTCATAAATCTCTGACAACAAAATAAAACTTTGACTGGTTCAATAACGCAACCAGCGTTATGATAATTGTGCTTCTCAAAATCTTAAAGTTTAACTTCAGATTCGTCAACACATTTAACAGAGAACAGTTTTTTCACTCTATTTTCCTATAGGTAATGAATTTGTCAATTTGTAATGAAACATGGAATACTTGACGAATCCTTCAGTGCAAAAATGATAAGGTGTTCTCTGTCAATGGCTTCTCAAAAGGGATATTTACGTGTTCTCTCTCTTTTAAAAGATATTAAACTCAATATATTTGGGTTTTGGGATGTTGGTCACACAAAATAATCAATATTAACTAGTCCAATTGAGCTTTTGTGTGTTTTTTATTTCCTGGCATTTAATGAACCAAATGATTAACAAATGAATCATCTCTGAAGAAAAACAGCAAATGATCATAGTTTGTTTGTTGTTCATTTATAAAAGCAGAAAGATTTACACCAGTGACTCAAATGCAGAACAAGAGACAATCACATTTTCTAAAGGTCAAGGCCAACCAGTGGAATGTTAATCAAGTCATGTACTTAATTATACTTTATTAAGTACATGACTTGATTAACATTCCACTGGTTAATCAAGTCATTTGGAAAAGATGAATCCAAAACCTTCAGAAATATCTTGAGCTCTGCAGATGGCTGAAAACCACTGGATTTAAGTTCAAATATACTTCAGATCATGTTTAAGTGCTGGATCTGTACTTGTAAGTTGGTATAGATACTTTTACCTAAGTAAAGGATTTGAATACCTCTTCCCCCTCTGTTTATAGCACATGATAACCGGCACTGATAAGTCAAACACACGTGCATGGAAATAAAAAGCAGCTGCATTTGTCCCGATGCTTTACATGTTCAAACAGGAGGATTAATGAATCATATTCTCTATCTGTCGAAATATCAAACACGAACCAATCCAACTGTCCTCGTGTTCAGATGACCTTTCAAGACATTTGCATCACATCAGTTACACTGTTTTTACTATGACTCACACACACACACACACACACCCACACTCACACACACTGGATCAATGAGTTCATCACAAAGGTGCCACACATATAAGCCCCCCCCCCAACACACACACACACAATTGTGCTATCAGCACTGTTAAAGAAAAAGAGGAAGTTAAGTGTTTGTGTTTGTGTGTGTGTGTGTGTGTGTGTGTGTGTGTGTGTGTGTGTGTGGCAGCTACTTCCAGAGGTAATCGTTTTCTTTCTGCATAAACGTCTCTACTTGTTTGTTGAACATGTTGATCCTGTACCTTTACAAACCCTCCGCACGTCGGCCTCACCCCCCTCCCTATGTCTCACCCTCACTTCCTCACCCCCCTCTCCACAGCCTGACTCTTCTGGCCTAGTAACCTCTTAGGCCAGTAGCCCGTCTGCGTGTGAACCTGTTGCTGGGTTTAGGGAAGTTGCCGACTTACACCAACGGCTACAACAGAGAGTAACGGAGAGGAGGGTAAACAGATAAAGGCAACCGAGATAAAAGATAATGCATTGTGTGTGTGTGTGTGTGTGTGTGTGTGTGTGTGTGTGTGTGTGTGTGTGTGGTGTGTGTGTGTGTGTGTGTGTGTGTGTGTGTGTCTGTGTGCATGTGTGTGTGCATGTGTGTGTGGTTGAGGGGTTGTTACAGTATGTGCCAAATTAGGATTTGTGGCTGAGTTACATGCACTGATTGGCTGGTAAAACAAGCGGGAGTACACCTAGAGTGGGCAACCAAAACAAATAAAAAATCTCTACACAAAAATAAAAAGACAGGCAACAAAACTTTGAATATCTGTTCCTCTGGCATCAAACTTGTGTAAGGACCCAAACAGAGAGTGTGTTGGGAGCACACAGTGCAACATAGAGAGCCCACAGGTGTGTGAGGTGCTTTGTCTGTGAGACCGGGGGTTTGACAAGCAGGGAAATGGGCACTAAAGCATGAGGGATGCAGAGGGATACACATTGAACTATTGGCAAAATGTCAACACTCGAGCCCAACTGTGTGGTTGAATGACTGACTCAATATTTGGCTAAATACTTCTGAAGAACATTACGTCAGAAAACAGTTGTAACAACAAAATATTTGCCTATTATAGGTCAATCGCAGAGAACAGACGACAGCGAGGCGGAGGTAATGCTCCATATGGATACTAGCACGTTAAACGATGGAAGGAAGTACATGCACACACTCTCATTTGTATTTGACTGCCTAGCAACATGTTTGATGCCCATAATACTAACCAACCATGTGCAAAAGAGGATCTCTGTCCCACTCCTACACACACACACACACACACGCACACACACAAACAAACACACGTGCAATCCACCAGGTGAGATAGTGGGTGCAGTGTTTTGCAGCTCGCACGCACAATCTGTTTGTGCCCTGATACACATCTGAACGTGAACATACGCAAATCCTGTAACACAGCACAGCATGCAAAACACACCGAAGGAAGTAACTGCTCTTAGCCCAGAGGCAAACCTACAAAAAAAGACTTGCACAGACCACCTGCTGCCACGTGACTCCATTTACAGAGTGTAAAGTTTCACCCATTTCAATCTTGCTACATAAAGGCGATGAAATATGACCCGGAGCAAACGTCCATTCATCGATTTTTAATATAACTTGTGTTTGTTGTTTCATTATGTGGATGAGTGTTCACAGCAGAGAATAAAAAAGTGCAAGAGCTCCATTCATCATCGAAAAACAAACAACCATCTCAGCATTTCCAAAGACTGAAAGCTCCATTAAAACGTTTTGTATTGTGATATTTGCCATCGCTTGTCGAATAAACAAACAGAAGCTGGACACAAACACCTTATATTATTATGTAATCCCATGCAACAGCTACACAAATATAATTTCCATTAATTCAAGTCTCTAAAACAGCCACATAATATATTGAATATCACCTTTAAAAGCTAAGCTGCAAAATATGGACATTTCATTCATTATATATATGTGGATATCCTGATATATAAACAAAAATCTGCATCTGTGTTCCTGCTATTTTATCCACATGCGTCATACATCATGTCAGCCTTAAATAAGAAACCAGGTTAAGGTGAAGTTTGCCTCCATCCCCTGCTGCCACCTCACAGCAGAAATAAAAGTGTCATGGAAGCATAGTCTAATATGTGAGAGGTTTTTTAAGATGCTTCACACACAAAACAGATACAGACTTAACTCAATAAGATGATGAAACATATCTGGACTTATGAAAAATCGTTTGTTTTCCCCAAATCAGTGATGGAGCTCAGTAAATCCTGTCTCCAAAGCGCAAAAAGTCCGCACTGCAGACAGACTGTTGGCTCCTGTGATAAATGAACGTCGCCACACTACCTGCGCAGACGCGTCATTTATGGAGAAGTTTCATTTCTCCGCATCATCCTCCAAAATAAAAACATCTGGACTGGGTAGCCCATCTGGCTCACATGCGTCGCGCACCGATTCCCCTCGAAAGAAACAACTGCTGTATATAAAGTATGAAACGTGTCCCTGTGCTCCAGCGGATCAGATCGAGCCATGCGGACGAGCGGCAGATACTCACCACGATCAGTTTCATGGCCGGGTTGGATCTCGCTATCCGAGCGCTCATCTCCTCCACTGCGTAAAAAGGCGAACTGCGGTATGATGGGGTCTCTCTCCATCACACATCTGTACTTATACGGTACAGAGGGAGAGAGAGAGCGAGGGAGAGGGAGAGAGCGAGTCTGTGCCCACCCACCTCGCACTGATCCAGTCCCCAGCCCACTTTCTGTCTGCCTCCCTCTGTCTCCCCCTCCATTCAACCCTGAACGTGTTGCATCCTCGGGAGTTGTGCCATTAAGCACAGGACACGAGAGGAGACAAAACATCCACAAGTACAGATCATCCAAAAATTGAGATTGGTCAATGACTTCTTTGAGGTTCTTAAAAGTCTCCCTTGTGAATATCAGGCATGTTAGAGGAGCCCAACTTCAATGTTTAATCTAAAGTTTGAGCCAACAACTATTTCTTGAAATATTTCTGACCCCTGAGGCACTATAAAGTTGTGAAAAACAGAACAATCCAGTGGTGAAGCAGTAAAAACTGTTAATTCAACAGTCCAAA
Source organism: Pseudopleuronectes americanus (assembly GCA_038501795.1). Classification (NCBI taxonomy): domain Eukaryota; kingdom Metazoa; phylum Chordata; class Actinopteri; order Pleuronectiformes; family Pleuronectidae; genus Pseudopleuronectes; species Pseudopleuronectes americanus. Next base: position 14,389,553 of record CM076722.1, read on the forward strand.
CAAGTGGTATTTATACGACAACCAGTCCGTGTTACACTCAAAGCAACTTTAACAAGTGTGAATAAAGAAAAGTGTTCCAGCATAAATGTTATGACAAAGTGTAAATACAGTGATTGGCAGCTGTTTGTTTGGAGCAGCCAGAGTCATTTAATAAGAAGTCTTCTGCTTCTCTGGACTGATCCTGAAGGAACTGGAACGTTGGTCTCAATGTTCATGTAAAGAGAAGAAATGATTTATCCCTGAGATCTAAGAATCAAAGAGCAAAATATTGTCAATTTCAAAGCTCACAGCCTCCACATTGTGCCCCACAAGGAAGCTGCATCTTTACATCAAGATTATAACATATTATCGTGCCGATGTCATATTATCTTTCAGTATTTTCAGATGTTTGCCTCATAAACTCCAGGTGGTTTTTATACTATTTCATAAAACATCCACTTTCTTCCATCTGAATCTATTACACTTGCTTCAAGCTATTTTTTTGCAGTTATACACATGTGGACGCTTCCTCTTTTCCACTCTGCCCGAGCCAGAGTTAGTTTTTCATGGTGTTGTACATAGAGAATCAAACCCTCATTCACTAGAATCTTTTACTCTTTTTTATCAGGCTCCAGGGATTTGGGACTCAAAGAATTAAAATTGGGGGAAAAATCTGATTTTGTAAAGTGACTGAACTAAACAATCACGAATGGCTGATTGTAGCATGTTGTCTTCAGCCAGTTGAACATTACATCTTACTTGAGACATTTTATTACCTGTAATGTCTATATTTCTACATGTAAATAAACAGTATGGATAACATTGAGTCTTCAGATCTATAGGGGGAAATATATTTATTGTGGCAATGCAAAGGGGTTGAAAAGTCCTTGAGTTAAGATTTCCTTCCCTGGGTCAAGAATGAACTTTTGTTCCATCAAGGTCCTTGTTATTATTAATGGATTGACTCATTACCACAGGGACTTAAAATAAATGCATGCTCATTCTATGCAGTCATTTCAATGTAAGTCTTCCAAACTGACAGGAGTAGAGCGTGTTCACTTTGGGTGTAAAAAATTCAATCAAAAGAACCTTTTCCAATTTCTGAAGGAGCACGTAATAATTACCAGTGATCAAACTTTTCTCTCCCTCGGAACACCTCAGATACTTTTCTGGGACACAGAGGTTTTCTATACTCCTAGATGCTATGGCATAGTCTGTCTCCATTGCATCCGCAGCTCCCTTCCCTCCTGTCACTCCCATAGCTCCCATTGCTCCCATTACTTCCATTGCTCCTGTTGCTGCCCCTATGGCTTTTCTGGATGACATAAAATGTAATGCAACTGGTGCACAAAATGGTACTGTTGTCACAAACACCAGATTTTAAACAATACTATATCTCAAAATAGGTGTGTGTTTTAAAATATTAGAAATAAAGTTTTACCCTGAAGATGAACTTGTACGTGTAGGTCAGACTGTACGAGCTTGACAACTCACGTATTGACCCAAAGAGCTCACTCCTACACTGTGATGTAAACACATGATGCTGATACAAGGCCTCTGACATCAAAGGTCCTAAAAACAAATCTGCGTTTCCATTGGTATTTTTGGAGCTGCTCACCGTCGTGTCCGTACAGAGGCCGGGCGCTGACGTAGAAGCATGAGGTCCCGACGTAATCAGAGAGAATACCCACTCACTCGCCTACAAGTCTCCGAGGCATGTGAGGGAAATCTTAGTGGTGAGGTCACAGCTGACCACGGGATGACTTACACACACACAGGCAGGAATACAAAAGAGAAAAACACACACACGCACATCAGCACCGAGGTCAGGGTGCACCGCAACAACAGTGGGACGGGAGCTGGACGTACACACATTAAAACACATCCACAACAAAACCCTCCTGACGCGTCAGTTGGCGGTGAGGTCTCTGTAGTGTACGAGCAGGGTGAACGTGGGTGTTAGGAGGTAAACCAGCTGCAACTGCTGTATGACCATCACACACACACATGCACGGGCACAAGAGGGCATTTAAAGTTTATTGCTGACTTTCCTATGTCCATAAATTGTTGGCTGGTTTTGACTTGTCAACAACTGCAGTGCTTTCTAATTTAGTCTTTTTCGAAATGTGTTTTGTCGTCCCCCAGAATAAACACAATGCCGTGGTGACTACATGGATTTAGACTGGTAACGGTAAAGTCAATTCAGATGAAAGCGTAGGTAAATGATGGATTTAAATTCAGCTGCAAAGATGTCGATGTCATTTCACTTTTGTGCTTTGTCCATCTTGTTTGCATACTACAGGCAAATAGTGGGTCCCTCGCTGTCAAAGGCAGGTACTGTTCAGGTCCTGAGTCGCTCTCATTTCCATAACAGATCTGAAAAACGAGTGGAAAAGGGAACTGATAACTGCTGCTGTGTTGATGGTGACAGGAGACAATGAGAGGCAAAAGCTCAACAGAGAGAATACTTTTTGAACTTTATGAAAAAAGGCTTTTTTTAAATATGCAAATAATGTGTATTTTGCGGTTAACTTCAGAGCGAGAAAGAGACAAAGAAGGACAAGAAGGTCCCAACATCCTCATGGCGGTGCCCCAAAGAGGCGATGATATCAACTGCTCACGTTATAGTAGCAGCTGAAAATGAATAGATTTAAAGGGGTTTTGTTGCTCTTCTCTATTGATTAGGGACCTGATGTTGGATTTTGTTCTGAAAGGGTTTTGCTGTGTTTCTAAGTTCGGATGTGACAAATTCCTGAAAGATGACTTTTGTGCTGACATTATCCAATCTGTTTCCAACAGTGTTCAAACCCAGAGAAATACTACATTTTATGCAAGGTAACTGGATGTTTCTTTTTGGTCAGAAAGGCACAAACCAAGAAACCCAAAAAATCTTGGTCAAGACAACAAATCCCACGATCGAACTCTAAGATGTGATGAATGCGATTTTGGAAGTGTTTCATGGTTATGAATTAGTTTGAAGGATTTGTAAATGGGCAGATTCAGTCATATGCTGTTAGATCATATACATTGCACTTAGATTCAGTTGTGAAAATAATATATACAATGATTTCAATATGTGCTTCATGGTTGTGGTAGGAACTTAGATAGATAGATAGATAGATAGATTACTTTATTCATCCCCGAAGGGAAATTAAGTCGTCATAGCAGCAGGTATATTTGAATACAATAAAATACAATAGAATAAAAATAAAAAATATTGAGGTAGAAAGAATAAAAAAACAGAAACACAGGATAAATAGGTAGATAAGGTGCAGTGGCAAGATGATGGTAATAGTACCATCAACTTGACCACACGCGGTGCATGTGTATGATGCATGGTCATAATAATCTGTCCACCTTTTTGGTGTCGTATCTAAAATGTCTATTGCTTAAGGGACCAGCTGTCATGATTCTCCCTCAGTCTGGAGCCTGTGTGTTTTTTAAATGAACCCTTAATTGTTTTCTTTATGGATGTCTTGTTGTGTGTTCATAGACTTGGACCTTGTTGCTCTCCTTGTGTTTGGATCTTGGATTTACACCTTTGCATATTGAGTTCATTATTTCCTGTTTTATTTTGAAACTGGCCTCTTTCCTTGTGTGTCTCTCTCACTTATGCTCTCACTTCCTGTCTTTGTCCGGTTTCCCTCCTGTGAGGATTACCTGAACCACCTGAATCATCTGCCCCCTCTGTGTCGTTGACTTTATGTATTAATTCTGTTTCTCTGTGTTCGGTGACAGTTCATCTTCACAGCCTGTCAGTTGTCAGTAATAATCCTGTCATGTTTTTTTAGCTGTACTTTGAACGTAGGGGATTTTGTATACCTCTACATGATGTCACTGCCAACCTGTATAACCTGTAAGTCAAATTCAACACATTTGCTTGATCTGTCATTTTTTCTGTTTTGTTCATGGCTCCTGTAGAATTAATTGTCTTTGTTAAATTGTGTAGATTTGATCTATACTTGATGTTGATTGGTTTATTGACGACTTAAGTTTGATATATATGCTTGTTGTTAAGTTGGCTATTTTATTCGTAAATTTTAACATTAATGGAGAAAATGATTCAACACCTTAACTCTTAGTGTCGTTGCCCCTGTAATAACTTAAGGTATTACTACCAGCAATGGGCGTACTATTCTTTGAAATATTATATCGCCCACTACAGGTTAACCTGCGAGCTGCTTCAGCTACCTTTCTCTTCTATCGTTTAAAGCTGTCTGAACATCTTGCAGTTGGTCCAAAAGTTCAAATTATAAACCCCAAAAAGGTTTTCACACTGCCAACGAGTCATGCTTCCTTTACTCCTGACAGAGACCACCTCTTTTGGTCTAAGGCACCTTTTACACCTGTTACTTTGGTACAGACTGAACTGAAGTCAGAGTTCCTGGACAAAACAAGGTAGTTGGTTACTTAATTAGTTTGAGGCAGGTCATTCCTTAAATTAAAACATAGTTTTCATGTGAAACTGCATCTCTTCTTCACTCTCTTTCCAGTTTTCCACATCCAACAACTGGTGAGGAGCAGATCAAATCTTCATTACTCGACATAGTCCGATAAATTAGCAGAGAGGCAGGTTCATGATGCAAGCTGTAGTTGATGTTTGATGTTGCAAACTAGGAAACAGTTGTGTTTAGACACAGGCAACCTTCAAAATATGAACTTTCTGTAGGTTTGAGGTCAGTTTAGTTCTATTGAAGGTCCATGGGCAGAAGGTTTTTGAGGAAACTCCGGCCGCACCACTTAAATCGATGTTGTTATAGAGACAGAAGAAGAAGCATGTTGCCTTGTTAAGGTTCTTGACCTTCTCATATTCTCCTCTCTGCCGTCCTGCGGTCCACCTCAGAGTTCTAGTTTCAGGATATTTTATATCTCTCACTGCCCGGGCCCCTTAGATGGAAATCACAGTGGACAAGTCTTTATTTTACTAGCTGATGAAAAAAGCCTCAACAGTGTGCTGAAATTATCCATGTGGGGCAAAGATACCTCGAGAAAATATGGAAACATGGAGGAGGTGGACGGATTAGAGCAAAGGTGTACAGGTCAAAGAGAGTGAGGGGAATGTACCTGATATAGACCTGTGAACGACTCATTCAGTGAATGTGAAGACGGAAATGGAAGCAGTAGCAGAGAAAAACAGTGAGACAAGCTCGAGAAGAGGATGAGGGTTGCAACGGACCTGGTGCCCGGCGTTAGAAGTGTTGCCAGTCAAAGCAGTGAGTCACTTGTGACCTTGAGAGAAGAAATAACAGCACAGGGATCCCTGGACTTCCACGGCAGCTTATGCGGTCACCTTGTTTTCTCTGGTGAGGTTTCTGAAAATGATTTAGAGGAAACTCTTTTGGGCTTAAGGAGTGCACGTTGTTGAGACTGACGCATGCATCAGGGATCAGGAGATGTTTGCATGTTGTCTGACTGAGACCTTTTATAGAGCAATCTCAGGATTAGTTTTAATCCAGTAATGGTAAAAGGCTGAAGACGTGCAGGTTTATATTTCAACCAAACACTGTAGCAGGTTACTTTAAAGACTAAATTTCAGTACCTACAATGTCTTATTTTAATAGTATATATTCCTTTCATCACTGCTTACAGGATGGTCATGGCAGAGACAAAGTTGGATCCTCAACCACTGTGGTATCTCAAGCTAAATTTCCCTGAACCCTTGAACTGATCCTCTGGTTATTTCCTCTGGAGTCAACATCATATTAGAACCCTTAGCTCTACTCAACAAATGCTATCATTGTAATACACTAAGCAGCAATGGAGATCATGGTCTCTGCTTCCTCACATTATCAAGGTATTAAGATCAATCAATCAATCAATCAAATTTTATTTGTATAGCCCATATTCACATGCTCGAAGTTTAGTTAATTGATTACTTTGTTTGAGTCTAAAATATCCCGAACATGAACACTGCCATTTTGCGCTGATGATGTAATTTGGACTTGGCCATGTATCAGTGGGATAAGACCTACCTTAAATTAAAGAGACCATGTTGTTAGCATTTAACCCTGAAGCTATCCGGTAAAATATTAGTCGTGATGCTTTAAAAGTGGACTCTCCTTATGGATCGTCACTGTGACTTTAACCAACGATCAATACAATTGAAGCCGAGCAGTACATCCACATTAGTTTCATCCAAATCTGATCAGTCAAAGTTCTACTGTGAGCCCCATAAAACCAGTGTCGTGGTCAAACATTTAAATTGTCTTGGATTGTCCGACAAATTAACCAACACTGAAATTTGTCAAATAATCGCAATTGTGCAAATTACAACCTGAGGACAGTTAATCTTGTGACCAGAAACATAGTGACTATTTATATTGTTCAGCAGCACAAGGCTGACATAACTGCTACCAGGAAAACTCCCACTCAATGGAGGCCAAAAAAAAATATTTTCATGTTAAACACATGCCTTCTCTTTAGCAGCGGCTTCCCGCTAAATGCTGCATGTGAACCATATATTCACATGAATGGATTTTCAGCTCAGTGTTGCTCCTTTTTCCAGTTAACCTTGACATTCTCTGGCCTGCAGTGTCTCACTGTACAATTGAAGAAATATTTCACATTCCCGCCACCGGTTGACAAACTAATTAGAGCTTTCTGTCAGGGCAACGTTTCAAAAAGAGCCTGAGTGGCCGTGGTGTCTTGAGCAGCAGATAGATAGAGAGAGAGGGGAAGGAGGAGGAATTCAAGGAGATTGAAGTTGATGTTTCTGAAACAACCCATGTATTGTTTTAAATGGGAAATGTGATATTGAATCTCTTCCCTTCCATTGTAAACATTGCTGTGAACTAGACCGTGGACTATGCACCAGTAGGATTTTAGAGTTAGGTTAAAAAAGCAGCAACATTCATGATGGATTCGATAAAGTCAAGTGCACTGTAGCATTCCCGGAGGACTGCAGTGCTTCGATTTTTTTTTGGAAGAACGATCCAACTATATTATATATTATTTTCTGGGAAAGTGCTGGAAACCTTACAAATGAATCTAAAATAAACGCACAGTCGAATTACAAGGATGCGTTTTACAGCATTTTAAACATTTTGCTGCCTGAAGGGGAAAAGTGAGGGAAAGTCAACAGACAAGAGGCAGCGGCCCTGAGCCCCTGTTTGTGTAATTCGTTTCATGAGCGCAGCACTGAATGTGTGTGTTTGTGCCTTAATGTTTACTGTCCAAAACGAGCGTGTGGCAAAGAAGTTCTTACTCCTTAGCCACAATCTACAGTGGCACGCACCCAAAGTAAAGATGGTCATACTGTGCAACTACTGTACTTTCACTGTCCGTTTACAAGGCTTCACCCCTGGTGACCTCAGACACACCTCCATAAAATAACCTGGGTAAAAATAAAACATGTACTATAAAGAAAGAGGAAGTAGATTTTGGCTTTAAGCCTCTAATCTTACCCATAATTTGGGGAATATTTCTGTTTCATCGAGAAATAGTTAGTACTTCCCCCAGCGGAACCAGATATTCACCAGGGGAGAGAAGTGACTGTGTGTGTGTGTGCAGGATTTTTGGAGCCGTAATAAAACTGTAAGAATCTTTATTACTTTAAAAAAAATACAAAGTGAAAAAACGATACACTTGAGGGATTTTCTTAACATGGCTTAAGGACATAACATTTTTTAAGTAAAAGCGTGTTAGTGTGCTAAAATGTGCAAATTATAAGAGAAACAACAGCTGAGGCTTATGGGAATGCGATTTGTACTTTTAAAGGTAAATTGGTCATAAAGTACTTCGACCAAACCATTCAGTAGTTTCTAAAATATTTTGGTACAAACCAAAGTGGTGGTCTGGCCCATGCAGGGACTGACAGACAACATTTCCAGACCCAGATCCATGACATATATCTTATTTAAAAAGATTTGAAGACAGGGTTTCCATGTGACTCTGACTGAACCTTTTTTTGCTACCTCAGAGTTATTATCGCCCCATCGCTTCACACGTGATGTGCAGCATGCCCGTTCAAAAGTGACATCATCCAGACTTGACAGCGGGGTTTCCACTCCAGTGGCACATTTTTGCTTTGTTGTCTTTTTCCATCATTATCTCTGTGAGTATTTTCCACAGGGGCTAATCTCCCACCGTCTCTCGTTACCTTGGAAAAGATGACAAACAGGCCAGCAGCCTCTGAAACAGCAGCATGTTTTCCTGCTCTCTCAACAGGATGCCACTGGCATGCAGGCCACTGGGCTCAGAAGAATGGACTGCCAGCCCGTCTGCAGGCACGTGTGTGTTGGGGAGTGTGTGGGTGGGCGTGTGTGTCGGAGAAGGTGAGTGTGATTTCCTACATCCTTACCTCTTGTCCAGGACGCCCCTTTGCAATCCCTTAAAAAGCATCACAGTATATCGACTTTGCATCAAGCTCATAATCTGTAGCTTAATATTACTATAATAACTATGATTATGAACATGAGATGCAGAATGTCGCAGCACTTTAACTGCACCTATACTTATATTTTATGTTGGCTGATCAGGTTTCATCAGGACGCCACAAAAAAGCAACCAAAACAAAATATGTTTTAAAAAATGTTATTTATCCTGCTTAACTGTTTGATATAAAAAATGTAATTGTAAGCAATTCCAACTGCAGAGACTATTCCAAACAGGAGGCAAGGGTAAAATAAACATTTTTGGAGCTGACAACACGAGACGGTTAAATAGAAAGATTATGTGTCAGATATTGCAACAGCGACAGGCGGAAAACAAAGCATTCACAGTTTCATTTCATTGAGTCATGCAACCTAATAAAGATTTAGAAAATTGAGTTACACTCAATAATCCCATTAGCCTCGTGGAGATGGAATCACCTGATAAATTTCCATGCTGCCATAATACGAACTTTACAGCAGAGACTAAATGAATATTGTTTTGGTTTTATTCTACAATATTAAAACCGGTAGCTGGTTTATAAAGCTGAAGCTGATCGGTTCCTGGGCAAAGTATTTGAGGTGTTAGAATATTATAAAGAAGTAAAAATGTATCTCATGAACATTTACAATTGGAAAATGACTTTTTTTCCAGAAAAGCAACAATGGTTTCTTGTTAACAGCCGGTTTGATTGTCTGACTCGTTGCCCTCTTGGATCGTGCTTAACGATGTCGTCACCTTCCCCAAACTCCGCTGTTAAGTTGGTGAGTAAAACATTAGCACAAGAGTTTGGAAAACAACAGCCAGGTCGTAAAGAAAAGACAGAAATCCCTAAATGATGTGGCCTTCCTCGTTTCATTTACTTGTTACTAGCAGTGTGTATAAAGGTATGGGGCCCAGGGGCTGACACAGGACTTCCAGTCAAGCTCTTCATTTACAACCAATTATACGTGTTTGCTTTTCTTACGAGATGCTCTTATGCTCTGGCTAATTTTACAGTGCTGATGAACCGTGGCCGTGCGAGTGCAGAACACTGGGATGTTGTGCTGAAATGTTCAGACAGACGGATGAGGCCTTTCTGTGAGGAGACTGGATCTTCTCCCTGTGTCTCTGTGTGGGCTTCCTCCAGGTTCTCTGGCTTCCGCCCACAAAGACACGCAGGTTAATTGGAGACTATGGCAGCGCTATAGAAAAGTCAAAACAATCAAATTTGCTGACCGCTATTCCTCAACCCGAATGGAAGCAACATGAGGTCAAGAAATGGGGAAGGAGAACCGCAGTGTGAAGTAAATCCGCTCCACTTACATTCTGTGTTTTTACTTTATTTATAACAAAGTTACGTAATTTCCCTCGGGGATGATAAAGTACTATCTATCAGACCATAGACTAAACGCTACAGTGAAAACCTCTGTGCTGTACGCCTACAATGTTTTCCTGTCCAAAACTGCAATAAAATAGGTTTTCAGTTGATACAGAGGGAAACATTTCACCTTACGTTACTCACAGGAAGTAAAGGAAAGTAAAACAAATGTGACTGAAATGTTGAAATATATATTTGAGCATATAACAAAATTAATGTCAAAAAGCATGATACATTGAATAATAATATAATTGAAAAAATGAGCAAGGGACAAGAGTAAATTACATTCAGACATATAGATTTTCCTGGTATCAACTTTACATTTGTCAAGTGGATGATTTTGTTGTGCTTTCCACAATGGGGGGATTGAAAAACATTTCATATTGGTACTGATGATGAAATCTTGAAGTCCAATCAGCCTGTTGTTCCACACGACTCCTGACTGGACAGATGTGACAGAGTACTTTCAGAAGTTCTGGATTGTGTCAGCAGATAATACAGCTGTTCTGGTTCTTTTATATTTACGAGGATCCGCATCGGCGAATCTAAGATGTTGCCCCACTATAAATAAAGCTGCTGCAATGGATTGTGGGACATTAATAAAGTACGCATCAGTGATTCTGATGCTCAAGAGAATGAGATGGAAGGAGTTTTAGCTCCATCCCTCATCATTTAGAGAATTCAGACCGTTCTTTTTTCTGCGTCCGGTGAAATACTTCCAGGTCATTTTATTCAGTTAGGAAAGCTTCCATAGCAAAATGGACTATTTGACTCCACCTTTTGTGAGTGTCACCAGTTGTTTGTTTCTATATGTCAGCTCTGTGATGGACTGGTGATCTGTCCAGGGTTTAACCAGCCTCTCCTCTTGTTTAATGACAGCAGGGATTGGTCCTCATCTCCTTGATCCTGAAAGGACAAGCAGCACAACTACTGGATGGATGGAAATTGCCAGCCAGCAAGGAGTGTGACCTAAATCCACTGATGGGTTCATTGCCAGTAAGAGGGCGTTGAAAACTATATTTGTCCGAATGACTGGAAACGGCACAGAGGAAACCGTTGAATCCGTCGGGAGAGAAAAACTGATAGGTGCGCTGATGGAACAACGCCACAAAAATGAGCGGAGGAGAAAGCAAAGAAATTGGAGGAGGAACATAAATACCAGCAGAGTGAATCCGACATATCAAAGATGACAAATAAGGAAAAAGAGCTCAATGGAGACGGGAGAATAAATAAATATCAATGAATGTGTTCCTTTGGGCCTTCACCACACAGTGCCATATTTGTTTAACAGAGGTTGTGAAGAGGAGAATTTTGTTAAGCTTCACCCCCATCTATCCAAGGGAGCTTTTCTTTTCAGCAAGGTCTCCCTCTCCGACCACAGCGGCGGTCTGCTGACGGTCACGCTGCGGCCAAACCCTCGGCCCGCTCGACTTTCTTGGAAGCGTCATTACGACCACATGAAGAGAAAGAGGGAATACCGTATCATTCTGTTAAAAAAAGGAGGGAGGACCTGAAAGCCATGTGTGCAGGGCAGGCAGGCAGGAAACATTTACACACATGCTCTGCATACACTCAAAGCCCTGAGCGGACAAATGACCTCTTGCGCCAGCACAGTGAGGTGGGACGGGAAGGATCACCAGACCAGCCGCCTGCCAGGAAAGTATCACCGGTGTGTCACAGAATCGAGACGAGAGAGAAAAAAGTGTATGTCCACCATGTGATCTGATATCAGGTTTGCTGTTATTTACCGTTTACTCAACTGTTGGCTGTTGCTCATCGCTTTAACTGACATCAGATGTGCGCTCCACCTGTTTCATGAGGATGTCTCGGAGGGAGGAACAAGGAACTGACTCACACCGTCCTTCATGAATAACGCAAATACCACAGGTTGACTTTTTCACCTCTGTGATCCAATGTCCAGGTCCAGAGGAGACTAATGCAAGAAACACCCAGCTGTCTTTGTAAAGTGGCCACTGGACACAATGAAAAAAAACAAATAGAACAAAGATTGAATAGGAAAGCTATACTGCAATTTAACCCTATAATTTTTCCCCCTAATAATTAATACTGAATCCTTTGCAATTATGAAATTGTTATAATCATAGCAACTTTCAGACATACTGCAATGCACAAATCTCAGGATGATCGGTCCCATTCACGCAGAAGACCACGGAGGTGTGGAGAGCTTTTGGTGATAAGAGGCGGAGCTGGTGTCGATGTGCTATAAACAAAATCACATGATCACTGCAGTGGAAATATTATTTCGCTTCCTGCCTGCTGCGCCAACCCTCACCTGAATCCTCAAGAGGATTTGTTTTTCTTGTGAACACATCAGAGCAGAGAATCTCCTGCTGCTTTGTTCACGTGAGAAATGCAACCTCTGGAAAAAGTTCGGACCCAGCTCTGCGGACATCCTCTGGAGTTCATGTCTGAAAACAGCATGTGTCTGTAATGAAACTGGAAAATAGTAAATAAAAAGTATATTACATTATTATGCATGAGTTTGCAAAAGGCCCTGTAGCCCGCACACAACATCTCTGCTTGTCACTTGTGTTTTGCACTGAATGAGTGGTGTAAAGTGACCTTTCTAATCTTGTTTGCAGCAAGAATCAACATTTTCATGCTTGTTTGTCTTCAGATTTCAGACACAATGTCTTATGCTTCATGCTAAAAATGGTCTGAAACTGATGTGTAAAGTGAATTAAGGCTCTGTATTCTTACTGTAAGTCTCTTATTAGATTAGATTTAAAAAAAAACTGTTTGATTATCCCTAATTGTTAACAAATGTACTCATAGTTTGACCTTGTGAGTGACAGTACTTTCCAGTAAGAAAGCAGACTAATACTTTATATCATCTGATCTGTCTTTGTCTTTCAGCATAATTCAGCCATTGCCACTGGCGCAAATGACTTTTGATAATATTTGAATACTCTCAGGTATAATCATCTCCTGATTTCTCTGTGTTCCTCATCCACAGCAGTCAGACTTCTCTTCTTTCTCTCTGGTCGGGATTGTTATCAAGGTCTTGGATAAGAATTACATTTATTTGGAGTATTTCCCCTAAATGTGCTTCTCTGGTCTCATTAAATTTGACCAGTTTGACTTTGAGCTTCAGAGGAAATCGTTTCTCAATGTACAGTAGGTTGGACACTTTGAGGTTAGTTGGTTAGTTCAGTACATTCCTGCCATGGTAAGTCAGTGTAATCTTATTGTTTTACCATCCATCCTGTCATCCCCCCGAACCGCACATAGAAACAATTGGCGCTGGGAATATACATACCATTATGTATAAGTGTAATGTGATCCTGTTGTGAAATTCCTCTTTGCGTTTGTCATGATTGACTCTTCTCTTACTCATGTTGGAGTTTAGGGATGGATTTATACTGACACTCTTTTGTTTATCCTCCCTGTTGCCCAGAAGTGGTGACCAGACAGGACTGATGAATAAACAAGAGCAATGGTTTCCATGGGGATTCATTACATTGAGACATCCTTTGAAAGAACAAAGAGATAAAACAATCCCTGTGTAAATACAGACTTAGAGGTCATAATCAGCAACGTTCTGGTGATGCCACCAAAAAAACCGTTTAGTGATCCCCGTCTGGTCGGAAACAATCTATTTCCACTTTCGCAGGCAATGGGAAACATAAATGAACGCTCCCTAGCGGAACATCACAGTGGCTCGGTGCTCGGAAGGCAGTGTGAGCCGGCCAGGAGACGAGATGGGTCACGAAATGGTGTGTGGGCCAGCCAGTGCTGCTGCTGGTAACACAAAGCAACGGGTGGTTAAGAGCACTTAATGCTTCAGAAATGAGTAAACAGTGAGGTCTGCTGCTGTAATGGTTGGCAAAGGTTCTGGCAATTAGTATGGCATTTATTAGCTGTGATGCCTCGCGTGTTGGGTAGAATAAGGTAGGAATAACCACAGCCAGTAGCTCCAAAGTCTTTTCTGGTAGAAGCGTGTGTTTGTTTGGCGAGGCAGGAAGATGCTGGGAGGCAGCCCACAGCGACATTTGACAAAATCTTAGCTCAGAAGATCTTTTTGTTCTATTTTGTTGACTGGTTTTGGCTGAGGTACTCGATGCTCACTGGTACTAAATGGTATTATGTTATTCTTCCAGTCGATTACTGTATGAACATTTGTGTAGGCCTAACTTATGTAGTAACCAATCCCCTGACATGTTATTTAGTACTGTCAGGTCCAAATGTCTCCGGTGCATGACCGGCAACAACATGCAAAACTCACAACGCCCTTCAGTCTCAGCTACACTTTAGAACCAATTAGCCAAAACAAGCTGCTGAATATCAGTGCATAGCATTGTGCTTTTGCGCATGTTACTATGCTAACATCCACATTTCATTTTTAGTGGGAGTATAGGATTATACTTCCAGAAATCATTATAACATCTAAGTGTAATGTTTCTTAATGATGCTTTGTTTCTCTTTTCAATCGTTTTCTTTCTGCTGAACAGCCCGAGGCTCTTATTTTTTGGCTGCGGGGTCAGTCCTATAAACATGAATGATGCTGACTGACTGACTGATGACAGACAGACTGTTACACCACAGGTCAGTGCCAAGTAACTGATGAAGTTGAACCATTAGTCGGCCAAGTGTTGGATTTTCCCCATTGACAGTTGGTCTTTCAAAAGGAGCTAGCCTGAACAATTTCATCATCAGGTGGGCGTTTATTGGAAGTGCTGAGGGCTTTCATCGCTAGTTTGACCAACTTGTCAAACACATGCATGCATGTCCCAATCTAACTCTCTTGGCACATGTCTCAATGATACCGTAGAATGTGTCACTCATTTCATAAATCAGCTGACAGACATCTGAAAATGATGCTGCTGAGTGATCAGGTATTACACACTTGTTCCATTTTCTGACAACATTAACAGGGAAGCATTAAAAACGTATTCATTACCTCCATCAAGAGGATCATGTTCTGAATGTCCGTTTGTCTGTCAGACAGCAGGATACAGAAAAACTACTGAACCTATTACCATGCAGAATGGTTAGTGGATTGTTGATGGGGTGTGAAGCAAGAAAGGACCCATTATACTTTTGAGCAGATCTGAGTAAACGGGCCAATCCAGGATGTTCCTTTGACTGGCTTATGGCAAGATGGGGCGTTATAGCCTTGGCAGAGGTATGGGCTCTCTTAGTGCTCCTCCAGTTGGGAATTCGGCTGTGAAATGCTTTATAAGTGAGCACAGAGTGAAGGAGAGAAGCAAAGAGAAATGCTGAAACCAGCTGATGCGATGAGATCATGCACATGCTTATCAGTATATTTAGGGATTTAGACACATTTGAGGGAATTTTTTATGGAGGACTTTTTTTTAAAAGTATTTGGTCACAATTGTTTTCCACCACATCCTCAATTTTACACATTGACCATATACGGTCCATCCCATAGACCAGGTTTTGACGTAGTCTCTGTTTCGTAGAAGATATACCGGAGAGAGTAAGGTGTGTTTTCTAAATATTCAAACATAGAACAGCATTATATCAAGGGATATTTTGTTTTGCTGTAACCGAAGCAGCCTTGAGTTAGTGCCTAAAGCTCAAGTACAATGCCTCTGACTTTATAATAGGCAGTCCAGGGGTATTATACAAGAGTTTGCTACTACGGTATAAAGCTGGGAGTCCAGTCCAAAGCGGATGACCATATAATGGCTGCTGCTCGTGTGCACTGCAAAACCAATAAAAATACACCACAGAGCATTAGTGTGAGGCCTAACAAAGGAGTAACTGAGCTGTTGTTTCCTAAGGAACTCTTTGTCAACTCATTAATTCAGATGGCTGCTGTAAAATTTCCAACGTCTTCCACCGTTTTTCTTGGTTCTCCAGACCTCTGGGAGTTTGGGCTTGGGGAGATAAGAGTCATGGTGTATCGATGCAACTGTGGAACAAGGTTTGGCGAAGCTAACAGGGTGGTGACTGTAACGCTAACGGACATCGTGTTTACAAGGTTAAAGAATCTGGATGGGAAGCTGAATTAACAAGAGATTCAACTCCCTGAAGAACCAATGTCCATCTGCTCTCGACTAAGACGCCTCAGCCTCCGGCAGTAACTGACAGCACTTTGTGATTTGTTAACAAATTCAATGCTGAGAAACAGTTCACTCTGAATAAAGTGCTGAGTGACATATTTGGATTAGTTCATACTGGCAGCATCTGAAAAGAAAAAACAATCGCTGAACTTAATCAAAAGTAACTAAGTAATTAGGGTTAGGGTTAGGGTTAAACATGTTTGATGATCGAGGTTTGTTCCAGTTTTTTGGAAGAGCAAAACTGTAATTTAGCGTTTTTAGAAATCTACATGAATATACACAGAACAGTGTATTGCTCACTTTGTGGAATGCTCTGAGAAAAAGTAGCAGAAATACCCCTCTTTTCTAAACGGCTGAAGGTTCTAACACTTTATACCAGATGTTCGAAGAATACAAAAATAAATATATTTATATTTATACTTTATAACCCTATTCAGAATGTCCACCGTTGAGAAGTGACATTCTTACCTCGACCAGGGAGGACATCTTCTCACCTGTGTCTGTTTGTTGGGTTGAATGATTGTTGTTTCATTTCTTTGCAGGATTACCCCAAAACATATTAGACTGATTTTCACCAACTGTTTTGCAGGGATGGGTTCAGGGAGTGGAAAGAACCCATACATCTTGGAGCAGATTGAGAGGCAGATGAAAGTGCCATTCTAGTTAATTTATGAAATATTCACCTCAATGTATTTCTTGGTCCCCATTTTCTAAAACAAAACTATTCCAAGAATCCTTATCAAAATGATAAAATACATTAGCCTATCCTATTTGGAGAATATGTGAAATCTAACTCAAAATGAACACTTCATTAAAATATGGTCAGTGTGTATAACGTCGTTATATGGCTTTTCTTTAATTAAATCATCTCAACCTGAGCAGTGTGATCACACCATGGGATCATACAATAACTTGCTTTAACATATGAAACAGACATTTTCAATCGATCTTCTTGAACGCTGTGTCTAACGTCCACCCCCCCCCCTCTCCTGAAACAATCCTGCTCTTTAATGCCCCACAATCTGAGTCGATTTAGTTTTTTCCACCATTGTGGTAACTGTCATATTTTGAGGGGTTAGGTAGAGAATGTTTTCCTTTGCTATCTGGCCAAGTGCTTTTCTCTCAAATTAAGAAGCAAACACATTTTCACTCACTTCTCTAAAGACTGTATCCTGTGCTCACCTCTGAAGGTGAAAGAAGTACTGCCTGAATCCCGAGGCAGAAATGATCTATTATTGATGACATATAAGTTTGGTTCAAGGGCAACTGCAGATTTATTCTTCTCTCAGCAGAAAATAATAAGGACCGATCTTATCATATCACTGAATTTAGCTGTTTTGTGTTTGATACAGTTCAGTGAGCCCTACAGCATTCATAAACAATTATAGGGATTGTTAAAACTGTGGCTGCAGATGTGTAGATTTGAATCTGGAAAATTGAAAGATGTGACTGCTGTCAAACATGAGATTTGCCTTTTCTGATCACTAAGGAGAAAAACTGGAAGAAAACTATTCTTCAATACCAAGTCAATGACAGAGTATATAGAGAGAGTATACATCTCAAACAGGCTATGCAACTCTTAAATATAAAATGATTGGTCTTATTGAAGTGATGCAAATACTATCAGCTTCTTTTCAGTTTCTGTGTTTTGTTAAAAGCACTGTGTCATTGTTCCGATCCATTTGTCAGAAGACAGAAAGGGTCACCGGCTGATAGATGTGGGATAGCTGAAATGCTAACAGTTAGCAGGAAAGGACCCGTTTCAATATCTCCATTCATGGAATCAGCACCTGAACCTCCTGCTGCTCGTACCCCTGAGCTGTAAACTACAATCCGATGATTATTATCAGATAAACAGACAAATGGCGACGTGAGCTCCGTGCTTTCACTGAGGTGGGAGAACTCTCACTTTCTCCATAGCCCGAGAGGAAGCATCAGGATGTGAACTCTCCAGTGAGTGTTGGTGACTCAACCAAGCTTCAACACGACCACCACTGCGATGACAAACACACGAGTCACCATTGAAACATTCAGTCAAGGTTTTAAAGTGAAAGGGAGTGGCGAGTCTTTTCTACAGGAACGGATCATAGTCCTGCAGCTCAGAACATCCTGCAGTAGTGCGTGTGTGTTGGGGTGTGGTTCTGCCAGGGTGTGAAAACACCAGCTGCTTCACTGACACAAACTCACCGATGTGAAAGTGTCTATGAACCAAACTGGGAAGGTCTTCCTCGCTGTATGACTGGATCGAGACACCACATATTTATGCCGTGAATCATGGGTTTCTCTGCGGCTGAGCATTTTCACACTGTGATGGTAACCGATCCCTGTTCCTGTTGGATTTCCCAGATGCCACCGTGCTATAAACATCGGATTGGCAGCCAGACCCAGCGAGCCGGGCTCATTCTGGTTCCCCTCTTCTTGGAGTTTTTCTACCCAGACAATCAAAACAGTTTGGCTCATTCTTCAACGACATTTGGGGATTTACGCTGTTGGATGTGACCGAAGTCTCATATCCTGTCAGAGCTTATTTCATATCCATACACCCGTGCCTTTTCTCAACTGTTTAAAATGGGGCTTCGTCTTGCAGATCAAAGTCAGCTGTGTTTACACCAAACACGAATCAAATTTTTCACGGAAAGTCAATGCAAAGATGAAAATACACAACAACAAGTGCTGCTACGCGACTGATGCATGGTTGCAAAGCCATTCAGCCTTGATGGGTTAGGGTAGAGATGGGGTAATTCCCTGTGAAAGCAGCGTGTGCCCCTTGATCGTCTTGTGGACTCACTAATGACTGCGTAGTCCTCACTGGCGTCTTCACCTCGCACAAGGAGCAATTGTCGTGGAACTCCGCCCCTCTTTTGCGGAGGAGAAATGGGCGAATATTAGCGGGTTGCGTTTACTTGTTTTGCTCATTCCTCTTGCAGCAGCCGAGTCTGGTTTGTGTTGAGCACTCTATAGTGTACTTGTGGCTCTCCTTTGCAGACGTTCTCCGTGCTGTTTGACAGGATTCTTGCTTGAGTGAATAAAAGAGGTAAGTGGTGTTTGAGTCTGTTGTGGGGGAGAAAGTCTGGGCCATAATTAGCAAATTATGGTTTTCTAGTCCATGTCACAATTTTAATACCCAAACAAGGTCCATGCAGCAAAAGTCGACCCTTTATAAGCTATCGGCTCCTTGTATTGTTTCGACTGGTGAGAGTCTCTCTGTTTGTAATTACCGCACCATCCTGTGTTGCATTTCTCCACCATGTTTGTTTGTGTTGCCGTCATGCTCTATGCCAGGATAGGCTGACTGGCACCTGGTTCAAACTTTAGCACCGACTTTGGTATTGGAATACTCGTTTTCTTCTTGAGACAAATGTAATAAGTGTATTTTTCACAACAATGAAAAACTATTCCTTCAAAGGCCTGATATGCTTGGTTTCATAGATGATTTAATTTGTCCATTTTTGGACAAAGTCACTTGTGGCTGCTGAGTAAGATAAGGGTTAGGAGCCTTCCTTCAACTTATTGGCAGACGACAGGAAAACACTGTGGACATTCTCCTCACTCACTCTAACACAGAAATACATTCACACCCCTGGACAGTTTACAGTGGTAAAGTCCGCTTCCTCTGCAGACTGGGAGGAAACTCACATGAACATGCTGAAAATAAACATCTGCAGGGTGATTAATAAGATGTAAAATGCAGTGCTCTCTAGTGAACCCGTCATTAGTGTGGTGTCAAAGGAAACTCATTTTCACTGACAGTAAAATCATGGATTCTTGGGTTTATCATTTAGTTGTGAATCAGACTTTAGGGGAAAAAAGAACATTGGCATACAGCTTCCTTCAGGTATCCACAATGTGTTAACCAGTTTATCTGGGATTAGTGACACATTTATGATTATAAATCAACAAACATGAAATCTGTGAATTTTCTGGCTTACATCCATGACATTCTACTGCTGAAATGACTCCACTGCTCATGGGTCTGTGTGTGTGTGTCCTCGTTACAAAACATGGTCCTGGAAACCCATACTGTGCATTGGGAGGTTTGTATATAGGCCGATTTGGGCTCTGTGATTATTTCACAATTGTACAAGATCCAGTCACAAAACGTCACAGGTGAGAAGTTGAAATCAAACTTGTACTCATGTAACAATGTAGTCATCTGTACTCATGGGTAGGACTGTGAACATGTTGATGGACCCCGGGCTGGTGTAGTCCCTTTGCTGGATGGTCTCTAGTTCTTGTTGGTCTGTTGTTAGAGTATTTACCGACAGCATTGCCCAGCAACTGATTACCAAGTGAAACATGTTAGAACTTAGATTACTATTTTAATCCCAATTCTATTTGGAGGACACATAACTAGTCCCACAATATGTTGTTATGTAGGTTTGCAATAGAAGATGCATCTGCAGAAAAAGCTGCTTATTTATTTCCACCTACATTTTGGATCAGTTTATAGTTAATCATCCTTTGCTTTGACACGGCAGGGCCCATTTGTTCTTGTACAACACTACATGTCTGTTTCTGTGTGTGAAGTGGAATTTGTTTCCATGTCTTGATGAAGAATGTTCCTCAGAAGGTAGAAATCCAACGAAGGGGCATCCCCTGCTTGTTTTGCAACCTGCCACACTACAAAGAGCCTCACTGAGCCAAGCCTCGACCATCAGCCAGCTGCACTGAGCCTCTGAAGGCAACATCAGAGAGCGGAGTGTGGTCGCCAGTGGCTAACCAGTGACCATATTATGAGCGGAGCTCCTAAGTCTCTCTCTAAACCTTCTGGAAGTTCAAAGCGGCGGTGAGGTTTGGGGAGAAGGCCGCTCCATCATGCTCCCATTCAGATGGCTGAGTGTTGTGGCCCAGCGTGAGTGCATTGACCAAATGGGGTCCATAGTTTATCAATGAACATCTGGAGCGCGGGGACTGCGTGTGGACGCGAGCTCAGAGGGTCAATGATGGTCTTAAATCATCCATCAGGCCTTGTGCTCTGCGGCGGGGTTCAGTGAAACTGAAACAATGGAACGACCGCATTTGATCCGAGTTTCTGAGATTACTGTCGGATCAAAAGTTTGAATGAGGTAAGAACTGAGAAGAAGATAGTGAGGTTGTTTCCTCAGCAGAATTGTATCAAAACTTTGCTTTACATCCATGATCCAAATATCTTTTCCACTTTTCACATGTTATGGTCGACAGCTCTACAGAGACTAGAAAAGAAAGATAAAGGCTTCTACTCAGAGGGGAAAGATGTGAGTTGCGTTTGAACTGAGGTCACCAGGAGCGCACATCATTACTGCTTCACCATCAAATAAAGAGAGGAACCCTGGTTTTATGGCGAGGTTGTTACTGAGTACTGAGAGATACTGGATGTGTGTGTACATTTGTGTCTTTTAAGGTCAGATCTGTCCTGTCTTTAAAGATCAATCCTTAAAATTTACAGAAAAATGTAAAAGCCCTTCAAAGTCGGCCTGAACTCCTCCCTGATTCTCTCATGTCATTTTCCTCCTGACCGCCACTGCCCTCGCTTCGTTTGAAACTCTCTCCCTCTGGCCCAGACGGTAATTATCATATAATCATCTTGTTAGAGCTCTTATTGTTAATACCCTTTCTGGTAAATGTAGGACACACACATCCATGAAGCATGCTAGCACGCGTGTGCACGTTTGTGCATGCAATACCCTTATGTTCGAGATGTTATCTCTCCATATGTGTTCCTGTACGTGCATGTAAGCTACTGTGTGTATCTGCTTTACAGTAGATGCCTGTCCCTCCTTAAAATGTGGTTTCGATGTCCCTGATTCCTGCTACTGGGTCATTTCTCTCCAAGTTTCTGTTTAAGTAATTTACTCTATTCCTCGGAGTCTGTGTAATGGGATTGAAATAGCTGCAGAAAAGACAGAAATATTTTCTTAATTTATCCCAGTATGTGTGTGTGTGTGTGTGTATTCTCGGAAGTGAGGAAGCTTGGTTGTGGCTTTGTGATCCATCTACTTGTCATGGACATGTCTGTTCAGTTTGAAATGTCGCTGTAGTGAGGAGACCAAAATAGCTGTGTGCCAAATTTGGCGAATGATGCAAGTGCCACATCTATTGCTACCATCGTCTTCTAGGTCAGTGCTCACAGTCGAGCCCTGAATGAAGCTCCTGGTTGTGATCAAACGTATTTGGCAGGTCTTACCGATTCAATTTCACAAGGCAACAGTCATTCTTTAAATTCCATGAAAAGAGGTTCTCAGGATTAAATGACAGGAGAAAGGAGATCCAGATTCTTGGATTGGGGAAAGTGGAAGGAAAGGAGCGAAGCAGGAAAGTGAGCGGGAAATCACATTCCTGCCGCGTCCGTGTGTGTGTGACACACCGCACCCACCCTGCACCCTGCCTGAGCAGCTGGCCAGGTCGCTTGCGAAAGAGGCGCTGCCGAAACCCCCTTTTGTTTTACTGGCTTTCCCCTTTCTTTTTAGTGGGGCATATTAAAACCGTCTATGGCCTTTCTGTGGTCACACAATGTTTCAATTTCCTCCTCGTCACTTTGAGTCCTCCTCTCCTCCTCTCTTCCGCGCTCCCCTCGCCGTCTCCACTCTGCCATCACATCAAGGAGCCGCCAAATTAGACGTCGTGAAGGCAGATCTCTAATCATGCTACCGGTCCAGTTTCATCGGGTCAATCAGAAGAGCAGCGCAGTTTTTTTTGTTTTTTTTAGGACAGTTACGGGAAATTGGGAGGAAATTAGAGTTGCTGTACTGGGATGAATGGCCTTTATGCAAGGACAGAACTATGAAGTAATACAAAGGTGTTTGTACTGAAGTCAACTGAGAAAAGGATGATGTAAAAGTCAAAGGCTAAAAGCAGAACTGAGAATATACGAAAAGAAAGAAAATCAGAAACTGAGAAGAGAAGGATATTAGCTTGATTTGCCATGACGACGATAATGATATGATGATGATGACGATGATACTGTATAATGAGGAAAATGATCCCCCCTTATTTTTTGTCTTACTGCTGTGGTTTGGTGAAGTACAATAAAAGAGCGTATCCACTACTTATGCCATTTATGTTTTGATCATGTAAATCAATATGCCATGTCAAATTTATGTAATTCTTGCAGCTTTATATAGTAGAAGAGACATATGGGAAGTCAAACTATTTGTTATTTAGTGCTGAACTGAAATATGCACACAACACTGGAGCTGTAGCATCACTCAAATTGCAGTTTTCAGTTATATGGACATATATGGGCATTATTAAGGACAGTTGTGAATTAATACAAATAAACATAGCCTGAGGTGGAGTCATGGAAACACTCCTGAACACCAGATTCCAGATGTAATTTATGATTTCATAACAAAAGCAAAACATTTTTCAGTCCTCTGATGGATGATTTAAATCAGCTTATTTCCACTGCTGTTTTATGAATTTGGCCTCTTTTAAAATAGAACTACACTCTCCCTTCGTTTTAGCAAAGTGCAGAAGCCCACCACACCCACGAATAAATCAAATTCAGGCGAAAGTACAAAAACATGAAACATGACAATTCGCCAGGGCAATCCCGCGCCTCACTGATTTACATGGCGTGAAAACAGACCCATAATGTTGTGCGAAGCTTTTGCATGTCACACACGGAAAAAACCCAGGAGATTTATGAAAGTTGCAGATCCGTACATGAAAATGTGACAAGATTCAACAGCATGTGTTTCATAGCGTTACAGCAAATTCTGTGTGTGCCTCTCTGTGTGTGTGTATTTGCGTGTGTGCGTGCATGTGTGCGTGTTTGGCTGTGACAGGGGAGTTTCCAGACTCCACAGACCCCGATGAATGGGTCACTGTGTGTCCATAACTTTGGGCTCGTGTGGTCAGCTGTAACATTTGCACACTCGTTTTTCTCATCGATGCAAAATACTCTGCCCTTCAAAAATCCCGATCCACTCATCAGTAGACACACAAAATACAACACGATTGAAATGTCCTGTGATTCACTATAGAACTTGTTATTTCACCTGCCGAGACGTCCATCCACTGCTGTCATGACACGGATAGCTTGTGACCCAAAATATCATCAACCAGCGGTGTAGTTGATGACTCACACTCACCAACAAGTGTGTTCGGCCTCCAGACACGCAACCGTGACTAAAGATCGATGAGTTCCAAACTACAGTGGCTACAAGATTAACCGGCTAAGACAAGAACAATCCTTTAAACCCCGGTCCAATATGATGTATCAGGGTAAAATATTACCCCTGAGACTTCTGCCCCGGAGGGATTTTCCTTCCTCTAAATGAATTCTAGGGTTGTGTGTGTGGAGAAGCTGATCCAGCCACTAATGACCAGAGCCAGGTCCAGTCGTAGCAACGCATGACGGTATTTGTTCCATTTGTGTGGCCAGAGTTCGTAAATCTTTTGGGAATCTAGTCTTCTTTACATTCAATGAGTTTTTTACAATGTCACTTCATTCCCTGAATACTGGAGATGGTAAGACATTTGTTTTATTCCAACTTCCACCATCAGACCTAATTGCATTTACTAAAAAGAAGAAATTTTAGTTTGATTCCTTTACCCGTAGTTAAGAAACTTGACCATAGCTATTGTTTATGCCAAGTTCAGACTCCAGGACTTCCAATCTGGTGCACACTACTGTGCTACAGGTTACGACATCATGCTGCATGTTACTACAGAGATTACTGCGAGTTTTGACTGTCTGGTCAACCGCTGTCACCTACACTGGACCAATAAAGGATAGACAAATTAGAGTTACATACCCCTCCCCCTCTCTATTGAGCAGCATGACCAGAACTAAACATTTAAGAGCTCCTGGTGACTTAGCATGTGTTGATGTAACGCGTCCCGTTGTGATCAGTGCTAACATGACAAAGCTATAGGCTAACAAGCTAATTTAGATTTCAGGTTGAAGGTTCCACTTTTCTCAAATGGACAACATGCTGGTTTTCTGGGGTCACCTCTCCCCCTTAATCCCATTAATTCAAATGTTACTGGAGCAAGGCTCTGTCGTGAGTGACCTCTCCGGTCTGCTCTGACGACGTAATGTTTTCTGCCAGACGGGCCCTTTCTCCCAGACATCCTCACTGTAGTGCTGCCAGCGCTGTGTCTGCTCCTCTCATCAGAACCAGTGAGACCAGAGCACAGTCGCTCTCTGTCCTCCTGCTTTTACTGTGGAGCTCTGTTTATTTCTCCAACAGAACAGTGACAGATTTAGCCCATCAGACAAGAAGGGAAGGAGGGACCGACCGGCAGGAGCGAGGGAAATAAGTGCACATGTGTCACAGGAAGAACAGTGAGGAGATGGTATAATGATAGAGAGAAAAGAAGAAACAAATGGAAGGAAAAAATTAAGTTATTGCAGCTCCTGTGGCTCCAATTTGTCCATTTCCCAGAGATTCTGATTGGTCTTTTGTCAACAACTGCCAGAGCCATGATGATGATATCAGTGGGGCAGAGTCTGAGTCTACGCAAGTTAAAATAAAGAAATAATTCTTCTGGGAAATGAATGACAGAAAAACGACAGTAGTGTATGAGATAATATATGTGAAATGTGTTTTTAAAAGGTTTGTAAAGTAATAACAAATTAAGCTTGGATGAAGACCATGTTATGACCAAAACTTTGATCAGTCAAATGAACTAGAACATGAATTAGAGCTCAGAGGAGGCTAGAGGTGCAGGTTATTATATTCAGTTACTCACTGACTGACTCTCAGATGCTCTCAGGCCAGATGGGATATGTAGTTCCTCCAGTGAGTTCTGGGTCCACCCTTGGGTTCCCTCCAAGTTGGGAGGCCTGGTAAACCTCCAATTGACTTAACATCTCTAAATCTCCAATTTAGTCAAGGAGATAGGATGCTTCACTTACTTTACTCATCTCTGCTGTAACTTCCGGGGCAAAGAAAGTATAACAACGAACAAACACACTAGTAGCCACTTAGCAATTAGCCAATTTTTTCCTTCCACTCGTAATGGATCATTATTATCAGTTGCCATTTGCTACATAATGTGTATTAAACTTTTTTACATCACCTCATCCATGAACATGATTTGCACCTGATCAGGTAGATTTTCATTGTGAACAGTGGTGGAGACAACCAGTCCCATGATTCCACCGTGCTTCACGACATTATTAAATTAGGTCTTTTGTTATTGTTTTAATTAAGAGATCCCTCGTGGCTGAAGTTACATATTTTACATTTAAAGACCAAAAGAAGTTGTGATTCAACTTTTCAAATTGATTCCATTTTCTTCAGACGGTGAAAACTGTCAGTAGTACAACCTGACAAAGATTTGTCTAGAAAAATCTGAAAAGTACCTATAAATGTACGTCAAACAGCAAATGCCTACTAGTAAAATCGGACAAATCTATCTCAGGATACATAAGTCTCCTTAAAACTGTGTCAATGGCCGTTTCTATCTTCTGCAGACGTATCAAATTAGAAACTTTCTCCACAGTAGACATAACAAAACACATTTCAAGCTCAGTGCCTGATTCTCCCGCCCAAGTCTTGATTTCACACTATAACGCCCAGAAAAATTGTGGAAGCTGGCAACCACTCTGGAGTTTTTAATGATGATTTCAAGAGCCACAGCAAGAATTCCTGTACAAAATATTGTCGAGGCTTCTAACAGACGGGAGTATAATCCCAAACCCAGAGTCGGCACTTGAGTGAAAATGTATACGCCTGACTCAGTCTTGCGTGAAATCAATCATTCATCCCAATCTGCTATTCGTCTTTCGTCTTTTCTTTTCCTAATCCCTCCCTTCCTGCTGTTTGCAGTATCATATGTTCCACCACATGCCCAGGGGAGTGAGGATATACGCAAACTTTCATCTGTAAGTGACACGCTGTCATCACTGCTTGGGTGGAGCGAGAAGTAGGGAACAACTCGAGAGGGAAGATGTGGAGAGACCCAGAGAATTAAGTGAAATGTAACCGGGTAGATGTCACCTCTGTTTGGGTGCGGTGGGAGACTCACACGGGCTGGAAGAAGCACACATTTCCAGAAAGGTGTGCTTTTGGGGAGATTTGTTTAACACTATGTGCAATATTATATTGCAGGTATATTTGATTATTTGAATGATCTATCACTGCATCAACAGAGATGCAAACACGGCCTCTGTATGAGATCTGAGAGCTGAATTACTTCTGTCAATGTGGCTTTAGGTGCTGGTGGGTGGGGGCTGTGGGATCTGGAAGGAGAAAGCCTTCACATTGCTGCGATCACACAGTTTGACAACACTGAAGTCAGAGATGAGCACAAGCCGGTCCACGAGGAGGAATCTGAAATCTGAGCCAGTGGGATGATGGAAAGAGGACAGTGAGGAGCTCAGACGAGATGAGCGCATCACGGTAATTGCCCAGTTCCTCCGTGATGACCCACCAAGCCCTTCAAATCTCTGGGAAAAAATGTATTCACCATTATGATCCTGAGCCAGAGAATAGTAACTATTGGCAGACAACCTCAGCTGAAGCACCAGAGAGAGGAGCTCATGGTGGCACCATGGCCAGCACAGATTGCCTCTGTCAAGGAGGTTGAGTTTTCATCACTGTCTGTCTGTCAGCCAGATGATGCAAAAACCACTGAACCAATTTTCTATAATCCGAAGAGGATCCATTTACATTCGGTGCACATCGGAATAATGTGCGGATCCCTTCAACATTACGAGATTCAACGTTTTTTGTGAATTTCCCAAGCAATTATGCAGAGTTTAGAATCAAAAGAAATTCTGCCATACAGCTGAAATTGGTGTTAATCTGCATTGTTGTCTATACATGATCTCAATACATGTATATGCAATATGTCGCCAGTCAGCCTTGGTGGAGATATCTGCCCTTCTAATTTGTTAATCCATCTGTGGTGGTGAAGAAGTAGCTTACGATTTACCAGTGGAAACGTTGCAACTCTCACCTAATGCATGACAACAAGATCACTAATTCATGTCAGCTGACTGGGCTCAGCCTCCAAGGCTCATCACATCTCCAAGATGGGATGAGGAGTTCTGGCATCCGGGGGGAGTTTGGAGGAGAAACACTCTCCTTTGTTGTTGAAAAGGGGCAGTTGAGGTGGTTTGGGCATCTGGTCAGGAAGCCTCCTGGTCGTATTCTGTGAGAGGTTTATCTGGCACTCCCACCCGGGAGGAGACCAAGGGCAAGAACCAGAATTCAATGGAATTACTTATCCCATAATGCCTGGGAACAGCTCAGGACCATGGCTGGGGAGTGGGATGTCTGGAATACCCAACTCGACCAGTTGACTCTGTGACTTAACCCTCGGATAAGCAAAAGACACTGGAAGGATGGGCTGGTATGATTGTGCACTGCATTGCACCGTGTGAAACCGTAACTAAGGCAGGTGGGACGAAGAGAACAGAAAGGAAATTGGAGAAAACCATGAAGGGAATATTGTAGCAAAGAAAAACATACTGAAAAGCCATTTTCACTTTTCTGTCGTGTGACGAGGTTTGGCAAAAATGAAAAAGGATTTTTCCTCAAGGTTTGGGAAAGATTTGGTCATGATTAAATGAGAAACACTTTAACCCCAAAGTAAACATTTATTCACAGTAGATCGACACCTCTTAACTTGAGTCTGGAAATGAGTCTCTGCCAGAGCTCAGGACAAACTCATAAACAAAAAATCTTACACTTTCCGTGGTCCTGTTCAGACCACAGCTGTTTGTGGTTGTGCTTTTCTTTCTCACTTTGTGTGATCAAAGCCAATATTTGAACTTTTAGTCATTATTCATGAAACCTCAGGAGGGCAGTCATAGGAAAGATGGGACTGAGGTAAAGAGACATGGAAAGAGACAGGGGGAAAAAGATGATGAGTTGGTGGACACATATTATGTCTACAGATGGACTTAAATAGGTTCTGTCAAGTTCTCCTCTGAACTATTTTAACAGTAATTTAAATAACATTTCTCCACTATAGTTCCATTTTATGTCTTAAAAACGTTATCATGAAGCATTTGAAGAAGAAAACTTAACTTAACTACAGTTACATGAATTTATGCAAAGCTGCATGTTCACGTTCATGTGTATTAGTGTGCATATGAGTCTCATTCTACTTTGTGATCATTTAATGCTGACATATGCAATTTTTATCCCAGAAATCAAGAGGAACTTTATCGGAGAAATATAATTTTAAGTTAAATTAGATTAGAATTATGTTAAAGGACTAGTTAGCAGAAAAATTAGAACTCACTCATTATCCACTCACCACTATGCCATTGGGTTCGGCTGCAATGCTGTTTACCCCTCAGACTCCAAAAATGTTTTGTGGACTCAAACACTTCACCCAGCCCTCAATCGGCATAGTGCTGAGTAGATAATGTGTGAATTATCATTTTTCTGTGAACTATCCCTTTAAGCCAAGGAAGGGCTCTAACTAAAATATAAGTTTGTTATAGCTCTCTCATGCCAGGAATAGAATCAGACAAAGAACAGAACACAAACTGACTGAGCCTCAAACGTAACAACAGGAAATCTGCCAAACCAAATGAAAATAAAATCTGTGGTTATTTTTAACAGTTTCATTTGAGACACGTCCACTTCCTTAGAGAAATTAACTTTTAGAGATGATTCACAAAACCGCTTTTTTTTCAACAGACTGAGTCTGTGCACAAGAATAACATATACCATCATGTATTATTTTAAAGGCTTATTTTTATGAGTAAATTATTATGAATATGTTTATGTATTCACACCAGCGTTTATTTAAACTACTATGAGCAGAGTGCTACTTAAACAATGCTGAAATTGTATTGATTAAGGCTAACTTTGTTAGCCAGTTATGTTCTGTATGAATTTTACATTAATCAAACCGGGAAAAAACCAACACTGTATTTATCTATCATATTACCAATAACCCATAGGCTGCTTTTCAACTCCACTTCAAAATATCCATTATTCTTTATGGCTGCTCAATATACCCAAATAAACCCCTGATCTCCAATTTGGAAGCTTATCCATTGTAAATAACAGAACATTATCAGAACTTGCAGCCTTCCAGAGAGAATATGATTCATCACACTGATGTAGAGTTGGTAACATGCACTGTGTCTCTCAGTAAGTGCATCATTTCTCTTTTTGTGTTGGTTTTGATTTTAGTAAAGCTCTCAATGGGAATCAATTAATCTCAGCTACACACCATCAAACCTCAGCCTCTCCATCCTTCCTCTTGTCACAGCTTAACAATGTACCCATCGCCGAGATTTATAGGGCGAATGGGAGAGCAACAGGCAGCCTAGGTCTCCGCCGCGAACTGTCGCCGACAAGGACCCATATTTCATGCAGACTCTCCAACCACACATCACAGTTCGTACCCACACGTCATGATCTCAGCCCACACATCGTGGTACCAAGTGGATCACGGCCTGCTGCAGTGCAGATATACGCTTTCATTTCGATGCAGCAAACTGATTCTGTTAATACAAACGGAAATGTTGTTTATTTATTTCTGTCATTATACAGTGAGGTGAACAAATCCATGAAGAAAATTCCCAACGGTTGCTTTGAATCTGAATCCAGCCAGAAAATATCATATCCACTCTATAGACGCGTTTTAACTCGCACGGAGAAGTCCCCGTGCCTAAAGCAACACCCGCGGCTCCGACCTCAGCCTTCAAAAGTCGCTCCAGCACTCTGTTGTCATTCCATAAGTCATCCACCACAAATGAAAATGTCTGTGTCAGTGATTTATGTTAAAGTGAAGAAAAAGCCATAAAAATAAGCCCCTCTGCTTGAGTCCAGTGCCTATGTTGGAAATCCCATATTGAGTTTTTACTTTTTATTCTTAGAAGGAAGAGAACAACTCAACTCAGAGCATCCAGAAGTTTGTGGTAACAGGAAAACAGGACTTGAGTCTAAGTCCATATATTTTATGACAGCTATGACATAGCTTCACAACTTCCAATGCAAATAAGCAAGTTACTGTGAACTTAAATAGAGCGAAATTGTGACACCGATGAGCTCAGAGGGACGAAACATCTAGGTTCGATTCCACAGGCTCTCAGAAATTATCTCCAAGAGAAAAAACGAGAATATTCCAGCACTTTGGTCACAACCTACATCTACAGGGGCGTTGCAGCAGGGTCGTCAAAAGGAGGCAATTGAGAGGTGGCCCAGAAAACAGCCGAATATCCCGGTTCACAGCAATGATCATTTTGTGAGAGATTTAGTGACCAGCCATGTATAGGAAACTGCAGCAACACTGCACGGTCGGAAACCCCCGTACAATGACCTATGCTGGTAGCTTTCTGCCAAAAGCCTGATAATTGTAGAGGTTTGGTTGGGAGGGGTGTTTGGTTTGGTTGAATGTAGAGACCCGCACGACCCTTTAACATGGGGCGGCCAAAATCCTTTGAAATGCTCCTGGCAATTTGGGCCTCAATTTCAGAACAAGCAAACGGTTAAATAAACGTCAAAAAAACTTCTAAGCCACATTATACTCTACAGTTCTTTTTTTCAAAACCGGAAACTCAAAGGTGTGTGTGTTTATGTGTGGTTGTGTGTGTGTGTGTGTGTGTGTGTGTGTGTCAGACACTGATGTTGTAATCCGTCGCTCAGTCACCGGCCAAAGACTCAGCCTGAGACAGGTTGAGCTGCCAAGACACTGGTAGGAGACCTGGAAGCTTTTAAACTGCAACCGAAGGGGAATTTTCCCAAAGACTAATTCATCCACATTGACATTAAACTGCCATTAAAAGTTTTCCAACATCTTACTTTCTATTTATTCCCTCACACTGTATGTGGGCTGCATTTGACAGACTGGTAAAATGACCAAAGGGACCAATTTGGTGAATTAAATAACCAAAATAGCCATAACAATAAACAGATATTCCATGAGCTAAACATTAGTACATTTGTCTTACTCTCATGCACTATATTACTGAAGGAACATCCTCTTGTAACTGACTCCAAAGACAATGATTAAACCTGACTAAGTCTGTACTGGTCTGAGGAAGAAAGATTTAATCACCTTATCCGAAAACTGACAGGGTGATTAGCACCTAAATCTGCCCGTGTCTCCAGCAGCCTGTTTCCTAGACAGTGCTCAAAATGTGACGTTAACATCAGTAGTGAGCAATATCTTATAATTATCTCATGGATTTACATGGAAAAAAGCCTTTAAAGTTTTCCTTACTAAGCCTTCATTTGACCCATGATAATCAGTTTAAAAGTAATAATATTTTGGGAATAAAAAAAATTTGTATAATAAATGATGTGCGCTACTTCAAACATTTGTGTTAAACTGTTATTGATTCCCTTATTGTTGAACAGATTGTGCACCTATCCTTATTAGAACTTTGCATTGATTTACATTCAATGTGGATAGTCAAACCAAAACCTTATTTCTATACTTTACCAGGATTAATACATACCTAACTTTAACCTAACTACAATTCACATGACATGTGGTTACGTTAACCCTAATCCTAGCCCTTACCTTAACCCTTACCTTAACCAGGAGCTCAGAAATTACATTTTGCCCCATTAGGACCAAGCTTTGGTCCCCACAAGGTATACTGGTTTATGCTGGACAAGGTCCTAAAATGGTAACAAAAATGATTACACACATACACACAAATACACACAGGAGGAGTTTATACTAAGGTCAATCATGGAGAACAAGACCGATTTTTGAAATTGAAGTGCGACCACAGGTCTGGGTGAGGTATACTATGAAAATACTGCGACATCCAAAGCTGTAAGGTGGAGCCGTGAGAAACGGTGAGGACTCAAGAGAGGTGGTTTTCTCAACACCCATCTGACTCATAATATTTCAAATTGCCAGCGACTTGCACATGACAATTTGTGGCTTGCAGCTCCCTATCTAATCCAGGGTTTCATCGAGAGTGAGATTGTGCAATCGATCTCCACAGTTAATAGCGCATTAGTTTCAGAAACGTTACATAA
The DNA here is from genome assembly GCA_038501795.1 of Pseudopleuronectes americanus. Lineage (NCBI taxonomy): Eukaryota > Metazoa > Chordata > Actinopteri > Pleuronectiformes > Pleuronectidae > Pseudopleuronectes > Pseudopleuronectes americanus. Next base: position 14,422,210 of record CM076722.1, read on the forward strand.
CGAAGGCTTTGTAATCTCAGTGAGATCAGAATTTGATTAAAAGATTTCCACATTTCTTATGGGGATACATAAGAAATGTAGCAGTGTCTGTGTGTGTAGACAGTATTTAGACGGCCTTGCCACACAGCTTGTTGTCTAGATAATTATCTGATATGCTTGATTTGTTACTGGAAAGGGTTCTTCTGTCTCAACTTCTGTCAAAACAATTATGGATAACTTGTGCCGAGCACCTATTTTTAGAAGTAGACCAGCTGATGTTTCTCAACAAAAACAAAACTCTAAATATATCAGATCTCAGCAGTTCTTAAAATATTCACCAAAAGGTGGTTTTTGAATCAGTTATTGTTAGACCAGTGAAAACTAATCCGTTGGTTTCAGTGCCAGCTCTAATGGCTCCATGGTAATTATGATTGTGATGTTGTTTAGTTTATCCCTCACTGCTACTCGTGCTCTCTCACTTCCAGAGGGTGAGTGTGTTTATCTCCTCCTCATGACTGTCTCCAGCGTACTTATCTGTCTGTCTACCTGAGAGTCTGCTGGCTTTCCAGTCTCTCTCTCTCTCTGTCTGTCTGTCCCATAATAATCTTTCTCCTTCGCAGATTAATGTGAGAACGGTGCCCGTCCACTCCCTTTCTAAAAATGGACAGAGTTTTTAAGGGCTGACAAGAAAATGACTTGGCACATAGGGATCAGGGAAGTTGATCAAACTTCCACCAGGGACTTTCTCCAGGAAGCTGCAGCTCAAACGATGCAAATGGCAGCAAATAGGCCTCTCATCTAAAGGGCACACTCCACTTAGGTTAACGTCACCCTTACGCATTTGCACACAGATACAAACACACACACAGGGGTATAGATTTCATGTCTGAGATCATGCAACCAAATGGTTTAAAGGCTTAAAACCTGCAAGGCAAAAAGGGAGAGGTGGGAAAAATGCAAGAAAACATTGAAACTGTGCAATTTTTAATAAACTAAACCTGCCTGTTATGAATGGGCTGCTTGTCTGGCCTCTGGTAATTCGCCGGAGCCACTTTGTGTTCATCCTACCTGGTTAATCTGCAAGGAAGCTTTTATAGTAAAGGAACTGAGTTTGCTTTACACAGTATGTATAAGTTTAAATGATGAACTGATGAGGTGGTCTTTTTTCATACATTACTTGTCGGCTCGTTCACCATGTTCAGACTCAAGTTCACAACTTTTCAAACTAAAAGCTGTATGGAAAGCAAGTGTCAGATATGTTGAAAAAAACAACTGCTGTAGTTAATCTAAGGAAGTAGGAGAGGACACGATCCACTGGGTCCTCAAACTGAAGGTACACTGCTCACTGCTTGCTACAGAGCACTCCAAACTGTCCAAATCTGGTGCTGCACGTCCCTGGGACATTATTAATACACTCAAATGTCAAGCTGGTGAGATGATAGATATGTGTTCTAAATACCAAAAGACAGACAGTGGAAAGTATTTATATACTTTACTGTGTTAATATATGGAATTGGACACATATTGTGTGATTAAACAAACACTTTACTCTAGATGTGGCAAAGCAGAGGTTTAGTTCCACTCCTGCTGATGCTGTTTATAATTTCCCCTGAGTGTAAACGTTTTGTCCAAAGGGTAAAACTGTGTCCAGAAAATGGGTTTGATCGAGTGCCATGGAGTCACAGACTGAAGAGAAACGATGGATATAAAAGTTTTGCTATGTAAACAAAGTTTGTTTTGCAGCTGCAACAGATTTTCTCTTAATGAACTGGACAAGACGTTGGAAAAAACTTCTTAAAAAAAGGAAAATATTCTATACTGGGGTATATGAAGTTTATTTCAATAATTCATTATAACTGAAAACAGCTCCTGGATTAGTTTATCTTGTTTCTTATTTTAATAGCTAGTTAACATCTTATCACTATGGCAACAAAACTGACATTAGATACACTGAAATGCGTACGTGACATAAGCATGAACCGAGACCCAGGTCCTGAGCTGTGAACATGATGTCACTGTTACACTGAATACTTGACTTGTGTGTCACAATCTGCAGAAGACAAACTGGAGTAATAATAGTGATCGGTTTAAAACAACTTTGGTTGAGGTCAGAATTAGGTTAAGTTGAGGTTTTTTGCAACTAAACAGTTTATTTAATGTTGGGAAAGCCATTTGTCACGGTCGAACTAGGCAAATTTTTAAAGAATGAAAACTTCTCTAAGTAAAATGCTTCCTGGAAGAGCTGGATTTTCAACCAAAGTCATCAGAGTTGAAGGCTGATATAAACACCCATCCATCAGCCGACCGCAACACCATTTATTTCCATCACATTTTTTCCATGTCAAACAAATGGCAGAATTTGTTTAAGAAACATCGTCTTTCCACAGGGAGAAATGTTTCATGCAGGTACCAAGTTCATATGTTCTCAAAATGTCAGATGTCAATTCTACCTCAACCCTTATAGGTGGATCATGACCTTGGACGATATGATTACAACAAGATGTCTACCCCGATACTCCTACTGACAATAATTAATTTACCTTCCATTATGCTACAAACTGTTTCTTCTAACCAAAGCTGTAAAAACTCATACTTTTACTGATGTTCTCCATTACACATGACATCTGTTGCACTTCTCTACATCCTGTTAAAAGGGTTTTTCCTTCCTCTTGTTGAGGGTTAAGAGCAGAAGCCTCCCCCTCATTTGAGCTCTCCACCTCCAGACCAACATGATAAACACATACAGCTCCACTCCACTTTCATTTTCTCCCAGAGGTAAAGGTATCTCGATTATTTTTGGCATACGTGCCCAGTGATTTTTCATCAAGGTAATTGTATTTGCAAGTGCAGTAAATATAAGGAAGAATTTGGTTTTCCATTTAATATGGATTTATCGAACGCTGTCAGTTCCGTCAACCATCAATTTATTTTTGACTCCTTGGATTTATTGTGTTTATCTGTCAGTTGGTATCAGGCTGTTATGAGTGTTGGTGACATGTGAAATTATAGGTCTGTTAACAAAGGTGTGCCACAGGGTTCCATTATAGGCCTTCTTTCATTCACGAAATGAGTCAGGTGACATTTATTCCTGCATTTTTAGCAAAGAAAAGTTGCTGTAGTGACTTTAACTGTAGTTGTTCTCTTTTCATTTGTCATTTCAGTTTTTCAAATCGTTGAATATCACATTCATACTGTTGGACTCTGTTTGAGGTATTTCTGAAACCACAGACCACCAGTGCTCATGTTTGCCTGCTTGTGAGGCCAGAAGATTAAGTGCTGCAGCAAAGTGGATCATGACTTTAATTGATTCCCGGTGGGGATTATTCAATGATTGAGAAAATCGTCTGACTCACTTTCTGCAAAATGAAATCGGGAAAACAAACAGAAACATTACACAGCGTTTGACTGTGGTTGTCACAACTGTTTGTTGCGTGCTTCACTGCCATACCAAGCAAGAGCTTTGTCTGTGCCCGGATTCCCATTAAATACCAGGAAACACAGGCAGCGCAGCCACTTCCACAGCACTTACTCGGCCAATTATGACACTCATGCTCTACAGTAAATGAATGTGGTTCGGGGCAGAGGTTAGGTAAACACTTTATATGCTGAAGTTGCTGTTGACGGTTTTGTCATTGACACACATGTGGGCAGTTTATGCTTCTTCTGCTGTTTTAGACGTTCTGTACTTCCAGCGCTGTAAAAGCAGCAGAGAACACGGGTGTTTTTGTGGTGTGGTTCCCACTATGGAGTCAACCATATGGAGTGTGACTCACATTCTTAATTAGAGAACCACATCCAAACCACATGTAAACAATTAGCCTTCGGGATGACAGGGTTGTCCTCATGTAGTGTGAATGTGTGTGTAGGAACGCTGCACTTTCCCAGACCTTGACTCTGTAACCAAGTCCACAAAAATGAAAGGATGATTAATAGCTGATGGCTCGAACACACACACACACACACACACACACACACACACACACACACACACACACACACACACAGCACACTGTCGACCTCTATGCGTATGAGATATTTCTTTTATTATCTCAGTGCCATTAATCATGATGTTTTGTCTTAAATATGAACTGTCTTCACCATGATCCGACCTTGGACTTGGAAAGTTGAACTAATGCTCCTGTGCTTTTAAGCATAATTTCTTTATTATTATTATTTGATATGATGTTATATCTGACTCGGTTGCAGGGTACCGACAGGCCCGAAGGGCTGCAGCTGCTGCCGTGTCGGAGGCTAAGCAGCGGGTGTGGGAGAAGTTCGGAGAGGCCATGGAGAAGGACTTTCGGTCGGCACCAAAGTGTTTCTGGAAGACTATCCGGCACCTCAGGAGGGGGAAACGGGGAACCATCCAAGCTGTGTACAGTAAGGATGGGACTCTGTTGACCTCAACTGAGGAGGTCGTCGGACGTTGGAAGGAACACTTTGAGGAACTCCTGAATCCGAATAACACGCCCTCTATGTTGGAGGCAGAGCTCGAGGTTGATGGTGTTTCGTCGTCAATTTCCCTGGTGGAGGTCACTGAGGTAGTCAAACATCTCCGCAGTGGCAAAGCCCCAGGGATTGATGAGATCCAGCCAGAAATGCTAAAGGCTCTGGGTGTTGAGGGGCTGTCATGGTTGACACGCCTATTCAACATCGCGTGGGAGTCGGGTACAGTGCCAAAGGAGTGGCAAACCGGGGTGGTGGTTCCCCTGTTCAAAAAGGGGGACCAGAGAGTGTGTTCCAATTACCGGGGTATCACACTTCTCAGCCTCCCTGGTAAAGTCTACTCCAAGGTGCTGGAAAGGAGGGTTCGGCCGATCGTCGAACCTCAGATTGAAGAGGAACAATGCGGTTTTCGCCCCGGACGTGGAACTACGGACCAGCTCTTCACTCTCGCAAGGATCCTGGAGGGGGCCTGGGAGTATGCCCATCCGGTCTACATGTGTTTTGTGGATCTGGAGAAGGCGTATGACCGGGTCCCCCGGGAGAAACTGTGGGAGGTGCTGCGGGAGTATGGGGTAAGGGGGTCTATCCTCAGGGCCATCCAATCCCTGTACTCCCAAAGCGAGAGCTGTGTTCGCGTCCTCGGCAGCCAGTCAGTTTCTTTCTCAGTGGGTGCTGGTCTCCGCCAGGGCTGCGCCTTGTCACCAATCCTGTTTGTGATATACATGGACAGGATATCGAGGCGTAGTCGTGGTGGGGAGGGGTTGCAGTTCGGTGGTCTGAGGATCTCGTCACTGCTTTTTGCAGATGATGTGGTCCTCATTGGATCATCGGCCTGTGACCTTCAACGCTCACTGGATCGGCTGGCGGCCGAGTGTGAAGCGGCTGGGATGAGGATCAGCACCGCTAAATCTGAGGCCATGACTCTTAGCAGGAAACCGATGGATTGCTTACTCCGGGTAGGAAATGAGTCCTTAGCCCAAGTGAAGGAGTTCAAGTACCTCGGGGTCTTGTTCGCGAGTGAGGGTACTATGGAGCGTGAGATTGGCCGGAGAATCGGAGCAGCGGGGGCGGTATTGCGTTCGCTTTACCGCACCGTTGTAACGAAAAGAGAGCTGAGCCGCAAGGCAAAGCTCTCGATCTACCGGTCGATCTTCGTTCCTATCCTCACCTATGGTCATGAGGGCTGGGTGATGACCGAAAGGACGAGATCGCGGGTACAAGCGGCCGAGATGAGTTTTCTCAGAAGGGTGGCTGGCGTCTCCCTTAGGGATAGGGTGAGAAGCTCAGCCATCCGTGAGGAACTCGGATTAGAGCCGCTGCTCCTTTACTTAGAAAGGAGTCAGCTGAGGTGGTTCGGGCATCTGGTAAGGATGCCCACTGGGCGCCTTCCTTGGGAGGTGTTTCAGGCACGTCCAGTGGGGAGGAGACCTCGGGGAAGACCCAGGACTAGGTGGAGAGATTATATCTCAACACTGGCCTGGGAACGCCTCGGGATCCCCCCGTCAGAGTTGGTCAATGTGGCCCGGGAAAGGGAAGTCTGGGGCCCCCTGCTTGAGCTGCTCCCCCCGCGACCCGACCCCGGATAAGCGGACGAAAATGAGATGAGATGAGATGAGATGATGTTATATTATATTACAAAAATGTGAGAGGTGTCAGTGATGGTGCCAAACCTACACAACGTTATTCCATTAATCTCCACGGAGCATTTCAGCATCATTCAGCTCATTGTTTTGGTTTCCCAGCCAGCAGCCTCACTGTTCTGGTTCCCTCTCACCACTCTCAGCATTGTTTCAGTCACAGCAGGGTTATGACTTTTTTTCTTTTAAATACCATGATGGCCACACACACGTGTGCTGTTGAAATTAGCTGTTTCTTTTGAACATTCACATACCCAGCAACACCAAGCGGCCGGAAACATAAAAGAGCTCCACGTACCAAAACACACAGCTCTCCACGTCAACAAATTCCTCAGCAGGGACGATGTAGATGTCGACACTCGGTGAAAAACACCCGATGAAGCCAAATAAAAGATTGAAGGAATTCTGTTGCTGATGACCGAGTGTGTGATGCCTGAATATTTTCAAGCCTGTGTGTGATTAAATGTTTTCTACACATAATCCAAAAGGAACAAGTGCTACGTCACAATGAGCAACACAATCTGATTGACGATGACAGCTTGACTTATCCAACGTGTGACAGGACTTAAAACACTTTGAAATAAAGCCTTAACTCGACCGTAGAGAAACGGGTCATTTCAGAGCCAGTACTGGGTGTACTGGAAAGATTTTTGTCTGTAAATACAAATAACGTGACAACAGATCGACCACAAAAAAGGCAACATTAACTCCGTAAAATGGCCGCTTCTCAAAGTGACAACGAGCCAGCTCTGTCCCTCAGGGAGCAACAGCTCACTATGAATCTCGCAGTTTTTTCTTCTTCAATCAAAAGTCTCTCGATAAGATCGGCCCCTCCCTTTACTGCTAACACCAGAGCGCACTAACGCCCCTGATGACCCGGTGAGCTGACGTCCCTGGAAGCATTAACTGTCCAATAAGGAAATCCCTGTTTGTGCCAAGACATGCGGCTCCGACCACACTCTCTCCCAGACTCGTTATCCCTCATTGGTCCCTGCTCTGTCTCTTGTCTTTCTGTGTCTTCTTATCTAATGGTTTCTCATTACCTCTGTCTCTCTCTCTCTTTCCCCCCCGGGTTCCTCTCTCTCCCTCTGAGGCCTCCAAACCCTCTAATCCCTGCATGTTTTCAGCACATAGTGACAAAACCAGAGGATGTAATTTACAAGAATCTGTGCACGCACTCCATTTTTCTTCTGGGGCAGTTTTTTGTCTTGTGTCTTTGGGAGAATGTCTTATTGTTCATATGTACATAAACATTATATATTATGTTTGTGTGTGTGAACAGTTGAAGATATTTAGGCCCAGTGTTGCTGCTCCCTTTTTTTTATAAGAAAATGACTCATTCAACGTGTTTTCCCTTAAACATGGTGCTCTCTCTCATTTGCCTAAATATTTGCATCAGATTTCAGTTGATTTATCAGAATTTCCACTTTACTGAAACAAATTTCTTGTTTCACTGAGATTAATTGTATTAAATTAAAATGTTGCTATATTGCTTTAGCTTTGCTATATTAATGAATTGCGCCAAAACAACTCGCAAATATATTTTTTTACATCATATCCGTGGCAGATAACCTGTCACTGGTCAGAAAAAACATAAAATGATAAATGATGACAAATCGAATACAAATTGAAGCTGAATCCAAGTTCAGAGTTTGTGTCTAATTTGAAGCTGAAGTCTAAAACTTAAAGTTGTGAAGGTAAAAGAAAAAGTTGAACATTTCTATGAGAAAATGCTCTGTCCAAAATATTTTGGAACGTATGAAACCTAATGGAAAGGTTCATGCATTTGATGGAAACTATGGAATAAATAGAAACAAAAAGAAAGACGTTTAGAACCTGAGAAGAACAATTAGAGACAGTTTTGAATTCCAAGAGATAGAGAGGAATGCAGGACTCTGTTTAGTTTTACATTATGACAAGTAACTGATAAGACTCTATAAACAAGTGTGTGTGAGTGTGTGTGTGTGTGTGTTCTCCAAACAGATCTGATCCTCCGTGCAGTGTCTTTGCTCATTAGTGCAGCTCTGATCCTCTGCTCCTGCAGTTAAACCCAACTCTTTTTGCAGTATAGAGACACTCCATGCAGCTGATGTGTTGGTGCTAGCATCTTCCTGCTAAAAGAAATATAAAGCTGGGGATCATCATCAGGGACGATCAGGAGATGATGGCGAAAAGATGCAACACAAGACTGTTGGAGCTCTGTGTGTGTGTGGCCGTGTTTAACTCCATCTCCGCTTCTCCAGAGGTCTGCACCAATTCCCTTCTGCCTGGAGCTAAAGGTAACACCTTCCTGAGTGTGTGTCTGTGTCTGCGTCTTAGTGTTTACTATAAACTGCTTCTATTGTTCCCTCAAGTCTGTGTAATACAGTAAATGTAAGTCAAACAATGGTACAGCTGTAAATGTACGACACAGTGGAATTACCTATACTTATATACTGTTTGGGTTCTTGGAGGATTTAGGTTTTTACATTAGTTCGGAGATTTAAATCTATAATTTAAACCCATGTCCGCGCTGTTAATATATACAGGTGTTACTGAAACTGACTTTAGAACTGATAATGTCATTGGCTTTACATGCAACTTAAAGAAACCTGGAGTGGAAAATGGTGAGGAACTACCCCTAATAGGCTGCAGGGTTTTACAGACCTGATGATGAAGGTACCAAGCATGTAATGTCCTGTAGTTTATTAGCTCGCAGTCTGCTCCCCCACAGTCTTTGGGAGGGAAAGCCTCTCCATGTGTGTGTGTGTTTCTCATTTTATGACATCCAGTAGCTGGTTCCCCTGCTGATTCAGACAGACAGACCTAATAAAATACAGTCGAGCTCAGCTCCACGTTTTTCTTTTTCTTTCTACTCATTTCTCAAGAAACTTCTTAATAGAAAGTTGAGGAGATGTTACTGAAATTGAGAATGGAGGTCTGTCACGCAAAAAAAAATAGAATGTCACCAATCGAAACCAGTTCTCTGATGGGACATTTTATAATTCCCATTTGCTCGAAGTGTTTGTGTTGGTAGGAAACTTTAACATCACATCCTCTCGCCGAGACGTGAGTGTGTGCATGATTTTCGTGCATGATAAAGTCCCATTGTGACAGTGTGTATTTAGACAGCTGCCACTAAACTGAACTGATTATTTATACAGGACTCATCGTAGACACTGAGTGACCACTGACCGCAGAGTCTGTGTGTGTATTCTCACGTCTGCATATCTGAGTGGGTTTCGGATGTGCATGTTTCTATGTTTCATAACCCCAACAAAAATGGCAACGCAACTTTTTAAAACAAACAAACTTCTATTCCATTTACTGGTAGTGTGATGTCAGTGTTTTCTCAAATACGTTTACCGTCATTTTATGCTTTAAAACGGAAGAATGTTGATGCTGTTGGTCAGTTTTTACTCAGTTGGACGTCAATAAACTCAAGTAATCATTGGAGTTCTAATTTCGCCGCAACAATATATAATTAGTCGTGTTCGCAATTTTTGTCGACAAGGTTTGTAGTTGATGGAATCACTTGGAAATGCAGTGGTTTAGTTTGTCTACACAACCAGAATCCTTCTCCCTCAGTGGTCCTCCAATGCTGATAGATGGGGTCTGTGACAGCTCTTTGTATTAAAGCCCAGCACTTAGTGAAACATTAAGTGTTGTTGACATGGCTGCAGTAAATCTCTTCGATCTCGACAACTTTTATATTTTTTGCCAACATCTCTTCGCTACTTGAAGCCACCAGAGATTTTTTTCCGATCCCTCATTCATGCTTTCCACTCTGAAAAATATGTTGTGTTATTAACATTCTTGAAAGATCAGTTCATGCTTCTGAAAACGATATTGGCTGCAGTGTATTAAAATGTAATATGAAAAGTCAAACTTATTTGCGAGTGATTCAGAGCGACCTTACTGTACGATGTACATCCAAACCCACAAATGAAGCTCATCCATAAAGACACACCCACCAAAGTACTGTGCAGTAGTTGCTCTTGGTTACCTGATAGTTTCTCTAATGTCTCATCATCCTGTGACGGCTCGGATGCTCTGAGCTACTGGGAATATCCAGATTTAACCTCTGTGACACTGGGAAGGCGAAGTTGGGAGTAGTACACACCGATACACACTGTACTTTCCCGTATGTTAACATGAGAAATCTGCTTTCTCATAATATGTTTATCAAATTGGATTTGAACAAAAAGTCCTCTTCTTTCCCATCCAGGAGACCAAGGCGAGGTTGGAGAGGAGGGAGATCAGGGGAAACTGGGGAAAAACGGACCACCGGGACTTCAAGGTATCAGCTTCCATCAATCTATCATCCTTCTATCCATCTATCACATCTAAAGGGTCATAAATGACGACTGCAAAGGAGGAATGGCAACAAAAATTATACAGGGCACTTATTTATTATTTTCCAGAGTACAATACTTTGACACTCGATAATTCTTTAAAACATTGTCTTTCTTTATGAAGTTTGCATGTTCTAGTCATGTCTTTGTGTTTTTTAGAGATATGTAGATCGTGGTTCAGTTGATTGGAGACTCTAAATCGTCCATATATGAGCTTAAATGTTTCTTCTCTGTATGTTGGCCCGGGTGATACGCTGGCGACCCGGGTGTACAACGCCTCTCTTGCCCCATGTCCGCTGGGATTGGCTCAAAGGATAAACAGTAAAGATGATAATTGGATGGCTTTTCGACATCTTTCAATGGAACTTTACGAATCAACAAAAAATCATATGAGGATTTCACCTCACCACACACTCTTGTGAAGCCCCCTCCCCAGTTTAAAATGCACTTAGTTTTGATTAGATGTAAATGTCACACAGAATTCCCGACATCTTGTATCATTAGCAGCGAGTTTCCGACATGTGCAGCGGCTGAAGACGACCAAAGGGAAAAAGAGAAGCTGATGAGAGCGAAGGCCGCACATTTCATTACGCTCACATAGACTTTCATCCTCTTTGACTCAATAATATAGTTTGTATTGCTGCTGGATAATATGGACAAACAATCAAGGCCGAAGTTTCTGTGCTGTAACTTTCCCCACAGCTCGGCCCTGGCAGCAGCTTTTGCTTTTTCCTGCTCGAGACACATTGCTTTCCTGTACTGTGCAGTACACACACACACACAGACCCACACATACCCAGACACAGACACACACACACATCCAGACAGACAGACACACACACACACACACACATACACACACATTCAGAGAGCACATCCAGACAGACAGGCACACAGACACAGACACACACACACACACACACACACACACACACACACACACACACACACACACACACACACACACAGACACACACACACACACACACACACAGTTAAGCAGAGTCACACACAATCAGACAGACAGACAGACAGATAGACAGACACACAGACACACAGACACACACACACACAGTTAAGCAGAGACACACACAAACAAACAGACAGACAGTCAGACAGACACACACACAGACAGATAGCCAGACACACACACATACACACACACACACACACACACAGATAGACCGCCCTGCTCTTCTGTGTTTCTGTGGGAAAAATAGATGTGTTAATTGCGGCTGAGGAAAGCTGTGGCGCTCCACTCAGCCAGATGTGCTCCAACTGGGCTGGGAGATGAACTGGTCAACTTACATGGCATATAATGTGCATAGACCCAAACACACTGAGGCATACACGGTATAACATACTGTATACACAAGCATATAGACACAATGAATGAGATGTACATTGGCACAAAACCACAACACGTGTGGTGTGCATACAGAGGAACACACACTGAGCACTGGATCCTGGCTGCCTTCTTGTTCAACACAGATGTTTGCTTTGTGCGCTAACTCCTCACACACACACATTCACACACTCGACAACAAGAAATACACTCTTCTCCTGTCAGAAAGTGTGACAGACGAATGCCAGAAGGGTCCGTGTATGAAAATATGAATGTGTGAACATCTTTAAACTTTGCGGAAATGTTTCAACAGTATAACAAACCCGGTCATTAGGTTTTTTGGTGTGTGTGCTTACTTTAGCCTGAGCACAGGTTCTTATAACGATTTTGTAACTGCAGGTTGTCAGCAGCTCAACAAATGACGCATGTGTTCCCTCCTCTGAATTTAGGCCCTTTTTACAGGAAACCATTTCTAGATTTTGGAATGTTAAAAGGGAATCCATGACCGTTAATGCTCCGGTGGGAAACAAACACAACGCTTTGTCGCGCCAAGCATGTTAACGTCAACAAAACGGCCAGGCTGGATTTGTACTTTTGTTAATTGTGCCTAACTCAAAGCTGCTGTTGGAATTTCAGGGTTGCAGATAGTAGAGTCTGGAGCTGAGTAATGTTCCTGATTGTTCTGAGGAACCTGTTGGAACAGCTATTAGTGAAGCATGTGAACACAAACAGAAAATCTGGCTGAAGGCCCAAGTTTCCCGCGCTGTTTCAACTGTCCACTGAGCTCCAGACAGGAGGAAGAGCAGAATGTATATTTGCATGTAATTATCGAGCAAACAAAAACAAAGCGATGAATGATCAAAGGTCTGCTCTCCAATGAAATAGCTTCTGTTTGTGAAGAACGTTTCCTGAGCTCCATGATTAGACATGAAAAATGTGGCCTTCCACCTCCTTTGTCCTCCAGCAGCTGGGGAATCCAGACGTTAAACCAGTTAGAGGGGTTGGCCATTATAAAGAGTGTCTGCAGTGATAGGAAGAACTGTTATCTGGACGTTTAGAGAGACAGTTTAACTGGCGAGCGTCAGCACTGTGAAAACAACATGAATTAACTGTTTGAGACTCAGAGGGAAAACTTTTTTTCACAGAGCAAAAAAAACAGAAAACACCTACAATCACGTTCACAATCTGTTCTGAGGTCAGAGCTGCGGAAATATTGACTTTGTGATCGTGCTCCTCAGCTCAGGCATTCGCACAGAAGAAAATGCGCAAAACTATTTTACCGGGATCATCGTGAAGTTTCCCAAAAAGGCCACAGCTTTACAGCGTCCTCCAGACCTCCTACAATCCATAAGACCTCACACCCTCTGCCAACACGTCTCACAAATCATCAAGCCGAAAGTCGACATGCACAAGTGGGAAGCTGGCTCTGTTGTGTGTGTGTGTGTGTGCGTGTGTATGTAAGTGTGTGAGTGCGGCAAAGCCCTCAAATAGCAAAAGGCCTCTCCAGTGCGTCACTTAGTATTTCAAACACCATCAATTTCCAGTTGAATAGTTTCCTGAGGAAATACTCATTCAGGTTCTGGCAGAGCGCCTCAGTCGGCTCTGTAGTTTTCCCACATACACAGACACGCTCACACGCTCTGGTTTCTCCTGCACTTTCTCTGTGACATCCCATATTTTGACTTTGAGTTTGTCTGTGAGTTCTTCTAAATGAAAGGGATCGTATGAATCAGGCAGTAATAAATAATCAATACTGATACCTGCAAATAAAAATCCCATTTCAAATGGCACTCATTTTACCAGAACCCAGTGGTGAAATCAGAGACTCACGAAAATAATAAAACAACATGAATAAATAATAAGCGAGTGCGTTCCCTTTGTTTACAACATTACAACAATACACATCTTCTAACTCAACAGACGGAATCTCAACACAAAGTACTTTCGTTCAGTGCACACAAAAATCCGCATTCCCCATCC